>JAUTBS010440246.1:0-15524 GCA_032361285.1 Aequorea victoria | reverse complement strand
AAATTTCTAGGGTTTGAATGCTTGTTAATTCGATTAGGGTTGAATTACAACTCGGTTAAAATACCGGCGAAAAACGGATCCTTACACAACTCTTCCATATTCCTCTTACATTAAATATCATCATGTTGAGCCACACGAATTCTCTCCAGTAAGGTTGGTTTTACTGTCAACTGACTACACAAGACAGTTTCTCCACAATATATTACATCTACTCTCATCCTTCTCAAATCTTCTACTAAATGATGTTGGACTATTAACGGTGCCAAGCTAACTCCCGATGACTTCCTACTCAACGCATCTGCCACCACATTTTTTTTTCTCGAATGATAAAGTATCTCGACATCATAGTCCTTCAATAATTCAAGCCACATTTGCCTCAAGTTGAGCTCATTCTGAGTGAATATATACTTTATATTCTTATAATCAGTGTAAATCTCACAAGACTCCCCATACAAGTAGTGTCACCATATCTTCAATACAAAAATAATAGCTATCAACTCCAGATCATACGTGGGCTAATTTCTCTCATGTATTTTTAATTGACGAGAAGCATAAACTCTCACTTTATCTTGCTGCATAAGAACGCAACCTAAATCTTGATGAGATGCATCACTATAAATTATAAAATTACCGTCATTGATTGGCAATATAAGAACTGGTGCTGAAGTCAATATTTGTTTAAGCTTCTGAAAATTGTGCTCACATTCGTTAGTCCATTCATATTTCACCCCTTTCCGAGTAAGGATAGTAAGTGGTAGGGCAATCTGAGAAAACTCATCCACAAATCGTCGATAGTATCCTGCCAGTCCCAAGAAATTACGTATTTCAGTCACTGACGTCGATCATGACCAATCAATAATAGCCTCTACTTTGTTGATATCCACTGATACTCAATTTTTACTGACCACGTGGCCAAGAAACGATACGTTGTCCAACCAGAATTCACATTTTCTATGTTTAGCATATAATCTCTTCTCTCTGAGAGTCTGAAAAATTTCCCTTAAATGCTCTTCATGTTTCTCCTTACTTTTAGAATAGACAAGATGTCATCAATAAACACCACTATAAAATAATCCAACTGGGGTTTGAAAATCATATTCATCAAATCCATAAATGTCGTTGGAGCATTAGCCATCACTAAGAACTCGTAGTGGCCATAGTGAGTCTTGAAAGCTGCCTTCAAAATATCATCCTCTTTAATTTTTAATTAGTGATAACCAGACCACAAATCAATCTTAAAAAGTACTTGTGTTTCTTGTAACTGATCAAACAAATCATCTATGCACGACAGTGGATACCTATTCTTGATAATGACCTTATTCAACTCTCTGTAGTCAATGCATAACCATATAGAACCATCATTTTTCTTTACAAAAACAACTGGAGCTCTCCATGGTGAAATGATGGGCCGAATGAAATCCTTATCCAAGAGCTCTTGCAACTGTTGTAGCACCCCACTCCCCGGAGGATAATTAAACCTGCTCGGAGTGGTGCTACGCCAGCTTACCTCGTCCAATCATTATATAAAAAGATCACGATGCACACCGCATCTTCTATCAAACATCATCTATAATAATTAAAAACCATCAAATAACTCCAACCAAACAAACCACTAAAAAAACCTTTATCCATACATACAAATCCATGCAACTAATAATCAACGAAATACTCAAATCCAACCATAAATATAATCTGATAACATCTGTACAATATACATGTACAATCCAAAAAAAGACTATATTAAAAGGTCTTCATCTCACAACAGATCCTCCACCTGGCACTATGGACCAACATCTACCCTAAGCTGTAATCTGCAATCACAAAAGTTATAGAAGAGTGGACTTAGCATCATAATCAAAAGCATACAACAGTAGAGTATAATCATACAGGTTTTCATACCAAAAACAACACTTTTAATAAAGCAACACATGCATGAGAAAACACACTCATGATCCGGCTCAATAGCCAACACATACAGTTTATCAAAACCCTCATACTTTTGCACACTGTTCAAAGAACACACAAAATATTTAAACATGCTTTTAAACCCTTTCAACACACACGGCTCTACGGCCAAATCTCCTTGATATGCAAATTATTTCAAACCCGGCCCTACAACCCATCTTATGTTTATAATAAAACATACATACAATACATGCACAACCGGCCCAACAGTACATACAAGATCTCATGATATATATATCATATCCGGCCCAATGGCCCAAAATAGCTTAAAAGTTTTCAACTGGCCCTACGGCCCACAACTCATTTAGAAAAACATAATAAGATTTCTAAACCCAAGGCTCAATAGCCAAACATGTAAATGCTTAATAGCAATACATACGTGCTCAATAGCACACACACATACACGTCATCTAGTGCCCAAGTAATTATTTAACCTCACGATCAAGAGTTCCAACAATACCGTTACCTCAACCACAATGCACTTTTATTTGAGTGGCGAGTGTGAGGGCCACTTATATAACACTAGTGGTAAGTGCCTCATGTCCACCACTGGACTACTGTCCAACTTAGGGATTACAAATATAACATCCACTATTGGGATACACCCCTAATAGAACTTTGTCCACCATTGGACCTCCACCCAACTTAGGGGCAATGCCTTTAAGGCTATCCAACACCCACACAAGGGGTAAAGCCTTAAGGCTATCATATGCCCATATAAGGGGCACACCGGGATGGTTATCCGCTATAACTTGGCACACACAAGCAACATCAAACACAAGATATATTTTTGATCTTGTCAATTCATATAAAAGCAGTATTACATTTGGTAAACAAGGATCAACTCCATTTGAAAACCCAAACATGCTTTGAGAAAAAACCGACGAGATTATCACAAAACTTGTTATCAAAATAGTTAAAGATAACTATATTTTCCTACATTTCATTTTAAATAAGCTAGTCACTCTCACCTTTCACTTGAGTACTTTACGAACGACCTCCTTGATCATGAGGCAGCGTTCCCTCGTCCGCAGTCAAACCTTCGGGACCTAGATTACATAACAACCCATGTATAACAATCAACTTTATGCTTCATATGATTCCTAACATCTTACATCTTGACCCTATGGTCACACAAGATTCTTAGTTCCCATTGGAACATGATCTACCCATGATTCTTAGAGGTTTCCAACCCTATAATGTTTGGTGAATTCCAAGTAAGGATGAAACCCTTGTAATAGTTCTTGGTAAAACTTGAGAAGATAGATGTGGTCATAAGTTATGTTTTTCATGAAGAAACCTAAGGCCAAAAGTGGCCACAACAGCTCAGAAACATCATGGGAAGAAAGCTATTTTGAAGCTTTAAGTCGACAAAAAACCAAGTTGGGTAGACTCACGTGACTCTGGGTCGACTCACACTTCCTTCGGGTCGACTCAGGGTGCCCACAAAGGGGTTTGGGTCGAGGTATGGGCTGAGGTATCTCGACTCATGCTCGCTGGACTAAGATTGGGTCAACTCATGCAAGACTTGGGTCGACTCACATGCGATGGGTCTAGGTTTGGGTCGACACACAGCCTCGCCTGTTAAATAACAGATAGCAACCCCAATTGAGTCAACTCACATTCTTCGTGGGTCGACTCACTTGTACACCTGTTAAAACTATAGAGGCAAAACTGATTTAAGTCGACACCCACAAAGCTTGGGTTGACTCAAGCCGTCGCCTAATAAAACAACCAAGAGCTACACACTTTGGATCGACTCACAGAGGGTCTGGGTCGACTCAACTGACCGAAAACATTGATGCTCTATTTTCTATTCATTTTTTGAAATAAGGTTCTATTTGGGATGAAAAACGTGATTTTTCTACTTCTCTCAAGGCTCTACGACGCCCAAAAACTTCTATTCTCCATATCCTAAGCATCCAACACTCCAAAACTCCTTATAACGGTCTACCCACCAAGATTTAGAACAAACTTCCAGATTTCTCCCATTAGAAATATCCAACAGTAGATAGAAATGGAGATTTACAAAATGCATGCACTTAGAGCAAGGAAGAACTAAGAAAGGGTTCTAATCTCCTATTAAGGGAAGTATTTCATGATGTGAAACACATGAGAGCTGAGGATATGATTCTTACCTCAAGAATCTCGAAGGATAACGTTAATGGCGGTGTTACACTTCCTCTTCCTTCCTTTTCTTCTTCTCTATCGGTTGTGGTTTGAAAACTCCACCACTCTGAGCTCTAGAACCTTCTCATCCTCATGAATCTCCTTACTCACCTCCTCTTCCTCTCAAGAACTCTCTGCATGTAACTAAAAGACCCAAGAAAGACTTCATGGATTTTAGGAAAGAAGATGGGTTCGGTAGAGAGAGAGGGAGAGAGAGAGACCAGATTTCTTGGGTCTCCCAATGTCTGCCTTGAAATGATGAAAGCACATGAATGATGTGACAAAAATAGGGTTGTCAGCCTTAAGTCTACTGACATTCTGATTGCTTGCCACTTTAAGCCACCAATTTTATTCTTTAATGTACAAAATATTCCACTCTTCACATTTTTTGGGTATTTAATTTAACTTGGCTTAAAAATACACTTAATCCCTTCTTTATTTGAAATTTACGAATTAATTCTAATAATATTCTAATTAATTAATTTGGCCAAGACTAATTTATTAATTATGTTTTTAGCCTTAATCAACATTAATTATTCTTAAAATTTTCTTTTTAAAAGAAACTAAATTGCGGGATGTTACATTCTTCCCTCCTTAAAGAAATTCGTAGTGAAATTTAAACATACCTGATCAAAAAGATGTGGGTACTTCTGTCGTATTTCTTTCTCTCTTTCCCAAGTGGCTTCTTTCATAGAATGGCTGCGCCATAAGACTTTTACCAATGGTATGACTTTATTCCTCAACACTTGCTCCTTTCGGTCTAATACTTTTACTGGTTCTTCCTCATATGATAGGTCCAACCTAAGATCAACTGGTTGAACTGATAAGATATGAGAAGGGTCGGACATATACTTCCTCAACACGGATACATGAAAGACGTCATGTAATTTTGATAGATTTTGGGGCAACGCTAACTGGTATGCTGTACTCCCATTGCTCCTTATGATTTCATATGGTCTGATATAACGAGGACTCAACTTCTCTTTCTTACTAAACCGCATGACACCCTTCTATGGGGATATCTTCAGGAACACATAGTCTCTTTCTTCAAACTCCAAGTCTCGTCGTCAGTTGTTTGCAAAACTTTTCTATCTATCTTGAGCCTATTTCAACCTTTCTCGAATCAACTTGACATTGTCTGCAGTGATTTGAACTATCTCAGGCCCCAACAATTTCCTTTCCCCTACTTCATCCCAACAGGCCAGGCTTCAGTATTTTCTTCCATACAAAGCTTCATATAGCGCCATTCCTATGGATGACTGAGAACTATTATTGTCCGCAAATTTAACTAAGAACAAATGATCCTCTCAGCTACTTAAAAGATCCAAAACAAATGACCAGAGCATGTCCTCCAAATTTTGTATGGTCCTTTCTGACTGTCCATTGTAGGCTCATCCAAAACATCGATGTGAATCTAAGATCTCTTTCTGACACCACTATCACTAGTACACCATGCAAATGCACAATCTCGTTAATGTACAAATGTGCATACCTATCCATCGAGAAAGTGATCTTGATAGGTAAGAAATGTGCCAATTTTGTCAATCTTTCAACTATCACCCAAATAGCTTCATTTCTTTTGGGAGATCGCGGTAATAATGTTACAAAGTCCATAGTGATATGTTCCCATTTCTATTCTGATAATGGCAGAGGTTGCAACAACCCTGCAGATCTCTGGTGCTCAATCTTTACTTGTTGACACACCAAACATTTAAAAACAAAAACTGCCATGTCTTTTTTCATCCCGTGCCACCAATAATTATTTTGTAAATCCCGATACATCTTTATGTTTTTCGGATGCATCGTATACATTCATCCATGAGCTTCCTTAAGAATTTCCTTCCTTAGATCGACATTATTAGGGACACAAAGATATTTCCCGTATATCAGCACCCCATCTTCAGTGAGTATAAAGTCCCTGTTCACCTTTCCTATGACCTCATCCTGCAACTTCAAAAAGTGAGGATCAACTTTCTGAGCTTCTTGAATCTTGTCTATCAATAAAGGTTGGAGCATAAGATTCGCAAGTAGGAGTTCCCATCTTCATTGATAGCTCCACCATTGATGATAGCAGTTCCTAGAACAGACTGGATTGTAATCCTTGTAGGTGTGCCACCCTTCCCAATGATTTTCTGCTAAGGGCATCTGCAACTACATTGGCCTTCCTTGGGTGGTAGTTAATTGTACAATCATAGTCTTTGAGTAACTCCATCTACCTTCATTGTCATAGGTTCAGTTCATTCTGAGTGAAAAGGTACTTCAAGTTTTGGTGATCTGTGTAAATCTCCGTAGTCTGTCCATACAAATAATACCGCCATAACTTCAAAAAAAACACAATAGTCACCAACTCAAGGTCATGGATCGGGTAGTTGTGCTCGTGAGTTTTCAACTGCCTTGAAGCATAGGCAATCACTTTCTCCTATTGTATAAACACACAACCTAAATCTTGATGTGACGCATCGGTATAAACCACAAAGCCTCCTTTCTTTGAAGGGATTGTCAAGACTGGTGCGATTTTCAATCTCTTTTTGAACTCATGGAAACTTTCTTCACATTGGTCGGACCACACAAACTTTACATTCTTTTGAGTCAAGCGAGTTATAGGTTTTGCTATCAAAGAGAAATCCTTCACAAACCTCCGTTAGTACCTGAACAAATCTAAGAAACTACGTATTTTCGTCACATTGGTTAGCCTTTTCCATTCTACCACTGCTTCAATCTTCTTCAGATCCACCTGTATTCCATTACCGGATATGATGTGCCCCAAAAATACCACACTGTCTAGCTAGAATTCACATTTACCGAATTTGGCATACAACCTGTGTTCTCTCAAAGCTTGTTACGCAATCCTCAAATATTCCTCATCCTCCTCCATACTCTGAGAATATATCAGCATGTCATTTATGAATACAATCACAAATTGATCCAAATATTCTCTAAACACTCAGTTTATAAGGTCCATGAATGCTGCTGGGGCATTTTTCAATCCAAATGGCATCACCTCAAACTCGTAATGCCCATATCGGGTTTGAAAGGTAATCTTGAGCACATCGAACTCTCGCACTTTCAACTGGTGGCAACTTGATCTCAGATTAATCTTTGAGAACACACTAGCTCCTCATAATTGGTCAAATAAATTATTTATCCTGGGCAAAGTTTATTTGTTCTTAATCTTAATTCTATTCAGCTATCGGTAATCAATATACATTCTCAAGGTTTTGACATTTTTTTCACAAACAACACGGGTGCTCCCCACGATGAGACATTGGGTCGGATAAAACCCTTATCCATCAACTCTTGTAATTGCTCCTTTAATTCTCAAAGTTCTGTGGGAGACATCCTATCGGGTACAATTGATATGGGTGACGTGCCCAGATACAATTCAATTGTGAAGTCAATCTCTCGATCTACAAGTAGACCTGACAAATGATCTAGAAAAATATCTGGGAAATCATGGATAACAGGTATCCTTGAAAATTCCTCCCTTCTGATTCATGCATTTCTAAAGCTAAGAGGGTGAAGAAGAAAGAAAAAGAACATGTTTTTTACGAGGTGAAAAAACATGCTTAAACAAAAATAGAAAATAAAATCAGGGAGAATGAGGCCAACAACCTCTTTCTCCCCTTTTATCGAATAGAAAGAATTTTGAAGAAGAAAAAAGATAGATAGATAAATGAAAGAGATGAGAAAAGAGGGACTTACCGTATATCCTGGAAGACGAGTGGAGTTTCAAGCAGTTCTGAAGCTTCTTCCTAACGTACGGCTCGTCCTCAAGAGGCATTCCACGTGGTATTCGAGTCTTCAGAGTCATTCTAATGTAAGGGATTCTAAAGTTTTGGGTAGTTCGAGTGAAATTTTGGGAATTAGCTTATGCTTAAAAATTATTAATTCGGGAGGGGTTCAAATTAGGAATTTAGGACCGGGTCTCAATTCTATAGAGGTTTAGTGCTCTCAGAACTGGGGGTCTTGAATAAGGTGGGGAGAGAGTTCTATTTATAGAGAATTGGCGACCAAGCTGACTTGGAGCTAAAGTTTCCTCTCAAGGTGGCGCGCGCTAGGTGGAAGTGGCGTGGCGCTAGGCAGAAGTGGCGTGTGCTAGGGGTAAATGTGGCTTGGGACTTTGACATGGCTTGGCTAGTGGCAAGAAAAGTTGTGGCGTGGTGCTAGGTTGGAGGGAAGTGGCTTTAGTTTTAAAGTGGCATGTGGTTTTTTGGATGGAAGTGGCGTGCTCCACTTAGAGGTGGTGCAGCGCTAGGTTGGGCTGCACCAAGGGGTGTTTTTGGTATTTCTGGTATTTTGGGGTGTTTTAGTATATTTTGGGATGCATTGGAGTACTTTTTAGACTCATACAAAAGCTCCTTTGATGCAGTTGATGTATACATTCATCATTGGAAAGCTTGTGGAACCGGCTGATGTTCGGTTTAGTCAAAATTGGGGTGTCTCTAGTTATTCCTCTTTGACAAAACTCTCACCGCATTACGTGGGTGAGTGAATGTCAAAGAACCATAGACAGTCCCTTTTGATTAAACCATTCATCAGGCAAAGAAAAAAAATTAAATAAAAGAAAAAGCTATCCTTTTAAGGTCATAAGTGGATTGCGTGCATTAGTTTATAGTCGTTCCGAACTGCATGCATCAATTTATAGTTGTTCCAGACTACGAGCATCAGTTTATAGTCTTATTGGGCTACGATCATCAGTTTATAGTCGTGCTGGACTGCGAGCATCATTTTATAGTCGTGCCAGACTGCGAGCATCAGTTGATAGTCACGCTGGTCTGCGAGCATCAGTTTATAGTTGTGCCAGACTGCGAGCGTAGTTTAAGGTCATGTGGGATCATTTATTTAGTTTAAAGTCATGTCGGACCGCGTGCATAGTTTAAGGTCATATGGGACCCAAGGTACTCAATTTAAGGTCATGAGACAGACCGGTTTATTAGGTTTTAGATCGTGGGATGGACCCAAAAGCTCTCAATTTAAGGTCATGAGATGGACCCAAATCATTCAGTTTAAGGTCCTGAGACAGACCTTCTTTAGTATCCCGTGGTGTAAGAATGAAGCTCGGTATGTAAGAAAGATAGAATGATCGAGAATGACTTTAAAAGTTTCAAAAACTATCGAAGATGGACCTTGAATTTTGGAAATTTAATTTTGAAAACTCAAGAAAATGATGAATGGGAGGTGGACACGTGGCTGGAGCTACATGGCTCAGAGGAAAGTGGCTCAATGCCATGTGTCGATTGGATTGATTGGCGCATGAGGAGTGAGGTGGCGCGCATCACATGATGATTGGTTTTCCCAGCGCACAAGGAGGGAAGTGGCGTGACGCCACGTGTAAAGGAGAGAAGTGCCACGTACCACGTATACAGAGAGTCTGAATCTTCTTTAAGTTTGGCTGGTGGTTCATTTGATCGTACGCGAACACCGACTCTCTCTACTCTCTCTACTCTCTCTTGACTTACTAAAATGGTAAACAAAAAGATCAGACGACTGGCAGTGCGAGTCACGAGGCAGATCCTACTCCTGCAGTTTTGGCAGCTGCGGTCCCGATGGTCCTGGCTCAGTCTAGTGGGACCCAGAGCACTGACTCCTTCTTTAGGGGTCTTGGCTCACTTGGAGGGATCTGCGTCTCTCTCTCCAACTATTCCCTGTAGGCCTCTGTGCGACCCACTGCTATGGATGGCTTGCTGGATGCTGTCGACACTACTCAGGCCACGGAGGAGGACAGACCTTCAGAGCGCCACACCACTGAGGAGCCAGAGGTGGACAACCCTCAGGTCTCAGATCCCTTTCGTAGGGTTCTAGTTGGGGAGATGTCGGGGGGTTTTGACCCGATGAGGTACGACCCTATGGCTCATTCTTAGGAGCTTCTACCGGCTTCCCGCTTTTATTACACTGACCCCAGCATGGAGTCGGATCTACTTCTTCGATCTCCGAGTTTTCATCTCTCGGTGTCAAACTGCCAAGTATGTCTTATTCCTTTTCTATTTCATTTATGTTTAATTGAACCAAATAAAATCTAAAAAAGTTTAAAAAAAGAAATCATGGACTTAGATGTATGCACAGGGTAGGCCCAAAGCGTTTGGAGGGATCGTTTCTCAGAATATAATATCAAATAACTTGAACCCCTAAAATTAAAGCAGTTTTAAATTTAGAAACATTGTATGCCTAGGATGAACCCCATATCTTTCATTCAATTTTTTGTATATATGTATGTTTTTCATTATTTTTCGTTGGGTTGTGTGTTAACGTTTCACGCGGTGAATTTTTTTGTTTTTGTCCCTAGATTAAATTTTTTACATTTTTTTAGGAGAACTTTTTTGTTTTTCTACTATCGGGCTGCGGGTTAACGCTTCTTGAGGCAAGATTTTTTTATGTCTCTAGTCAAATGTTTGCACATTTTCCTAGGGTCTTTTATGGTTTTGACTTGGGATAAGTATCGACGTGTCCTGAGAAGATCCGGGCTTCCCTCCAGTCTGCCCGAATTAAGTTACATATTGGGTCATGCGCTCGATGACTTACTAGACTTATCTGAATGTTTTCCCAACTTGGCTGGATCTGTGTTGGTCCCGACAAACTTTAGGTTGTGTTGTACGTATTCCAGAGGGAATTAACTGACTTGTTTTTGGTATTTTGGGATTTTTAATTAACTTTGTCTTGGGCTATGTATTGACGTTTCCCGAGAAGGGCGGGGCTTCCCTTCAGTCTTCTTGAATTAAGTTACACATTGGGTCCTGCACTCGACAACTTACTAGACTTATTTGAATATTTTTACCAACCTGGCTGGATCTGTGTTGGTTCGGACCAACTTTAGGTTGAGTCGTACGTATTCCCGAGGGAATTAACTGACTTGTTTTTATCTCTAGATTAACGTTTTTACATTTACCTATGGGGTTTTGGATAATTTAATTAACTCCATCTTAGGTTACGCATCGACATTTTCCGAGAAGGATAGGGCTTCCCTTCAGTCTGTATGAATTAGGTTACACATTGGGTCCTATGCTCGACGGCTTACTAGACTTCTCTGGATGTTTCCCCAACTTGGCTGGAACTGCGTTGGTCCTGACCAACTTTAGGTTATATCATACGTATTCCTAAGGGAATTAACTGACTTGTATTTGGTCTTCTGAATATTTTAATTAACTCCATCTTGGGCTATGCATCAACATTTCCTAAGAAGGACATGGATTCCCTTCAGTCTTCCCGAATTAGGTTACACATTGGGTCCACACTCGACGGCTTACTAGACTTATTCGAATGTTTTCCCAACTTGGCTGGATCTGTGTTGGTCCCGACTAAATTTAGGTTGAGTTATACATATTTCTGAGGGAATTAACTGACTTATTTTTGATATTTTGGGATTTTTAATTAACTCCATCTTAGGCTACGTATCAACATTTCCCAAGAAAGGTAGGGCTTCCCTTCAGTCTACCCAAATTAGGTTACACATTGGGTCCTGCGCTCAATGGCTTACTAGACTTATCCGAATGGTTCCCCAACCTGGCTGGATCTGCGTTGGTCCCGACCAATTTTAGGTTGAGTCGTACATATTCCAGAGGGAATTACCTGGCTTTTTTTTATCCCTAGACTAATGTTTTTAAATTTATCTATGGGGTTTTGGGTATTTTAATTAACTCTATCTTGGGTTACACATTGACGTTTCCTGAGAAGGGCATGGCTTCTCTTCAGTCTTCCTGAATTAGGTTATACATTGGGTCCTACGCTCGATTGCTTACTAGACTTATCCGACTATTTCCCCAACTTTGTTGGATCCGCGTTGGCCCTGACCAACTTTAGGTTGTGACGTACGTATTCTCGAGTGAATTAACTGACTTGTTTTTGTCCCTAGATTAATGTTTTTACGTTTATCTTGGGGGTTTTGGGTATTTTAATTAAGTCCATCTTGGGTTACGCATCGACATACCTCGATAAGAGCAGGGCTTCCTTTCAGCCTGCCTAAATTAGGTTATCCATTGGGTCCTGCAGTCGACGGCTTACTAGACTTATCCGAATGTTTCCTTAACTTGGCTGGATCTGCATTGGTCCCGACTAACTTTAAGTTGAGTCATACATATTCCCAAGGAAATTAACTGACTTGTTTTTTATATTTTGGAATTTTTAATTAACTCCATCCTGGGCTACATATTAAAATTTCCCAAGAAAGGTAGGGCTTCCCTTCAGTCTGCCCAAATTAGGTTACACATTGGGTCCCGCGCTCGATGGCTTACTAGACTTGTCTGAATGGTTCCCCAACCTGGTTGGATCTGCGTTGGTCCCGACCAACTTTAGGTTGAGTCGTAAGTATTCTCGAGAGAATTAACTGAATTTTTTTGTCCCTAGACTAATGTTTTTACATTTATCTACGGGGTTTTGGGTATTTTAATTAACTCCATCTTAGATTACACATTGACGTTTCCCGAGAAGGGCAGGGCTTCCTTTCAGTCTTCCTGAATTAGGTTACACATTGGGTCCTGCGCTCGATAGCTTACTAGACCTATTCGACTGTTTCCCCAACTTTACGGGATCTGCGTTGGCCCTGACCAACTTTAGGTTGTGTCGTACGTATTCCTGAGTTAATTAACTGACTTATTTTTGTCCCTAGATTAATGTTTTTATGTTTATCTTGGGGGTTTTGGGTATTTTAATTAAGTCCATCTTGGGTTACGCGTCGACATATCTCGAGAAGGGCAGGACTTCCTTTCAGTCTGCCCGAATTAGGTTATGCATTGGGTCCTGCGGTCGACGACTTACTAGACTTCTCCGAATGTTTCCCCAACTTGGCTGGATCTGCGTTGGTCCCGACCAACTTTAGGTTGTTTCGTACATATTCCCAATGGAAGTAACTGACTTGTTTTTGTCCCTAGATTAATGTTTTTATGTTTATCTAGGGGTTTTTTGTTATTTTATGACTTAGCTTGGTTTTGTCCCTAAATAAATGTTTTCACATTTTTCTAGGGAATTATTGTTAATTTACCCATGGGTTACGTAGCAACATTTCTTAAGATGGGCCGACTTCCCTTCGCCCTGCCTGAATCAGGTTACGCTTCGCACTTTTGCTCAGTGACCCCTGCGAGCTACTTCGACTCTTGGTTATCCTAAATTGCGTTTCACGCTTCTTAAGTCGGGTAGGGGTGCTCTTACCTGACCGACTTAGGTTATGCTGCCCATTTCCTGAGGGAAATTTGGTGGCTTTGTCCCTAGATAAACATTTTTGCATTTTTCTAAGAAATTTTTATTATTAGGGTTTTGTCTCTAGATTAATGTTTTCACATTTTTCTAAAGGTTTGTTGACTTTATATTTTTAGTTTTCCATAGACAAATATTTGCACATTTGTTTAGGAAAATCTTTATTTTATTCATTAGGCAAGTACTTTCATACTTTCCTAAACTTATTGAATTTTCTATTTTTGACCGACTTAGATTACACTTTCACGCTTTCTAAGATAAGATTTTCCATTTTAGGTCACTAGAATAAATATTTACACGCATCTCTAGGTTTATTGGGTTTTTCTTTAGTCCAATTTAAGTTGCATTTTCATACTTCCTAAGACAAAACTTTCCATTTTAAGTCACTAGAATAAACGTTTACACGCTTCTCTAGGTTTATTGTGTTTTTCTTTAGTCCAACTTAAGTTTCATTTTCATACTTCTTAAAATAGAATTTTCCATTTTAGGTCACTAGAATAAGCATTTACACGCTTCTCTAAGTTTATTAGGATTTTTTTGGGTCTAACTTAAGTTATATTCTCATGCTTCTTAAGACATAATTTTCTATTTTAGGTCACTACAATAAGCGTTTACACGCTTCTATAGGTTTATTGGGTTTTCACTTTTTGGTTCTCAAATTAAGCTGTGCTTCCTGCTACTTAACATGATAGATTTTATTTTCTTAGTCAGATTATGCACTCTCTTTTTCTTTAGCTTTTCTTATTTTAGCCTATATTATTTGACAATTTTTTGTGTTTTTCTTCTTTTTTGCAGACTTGCAATTATTTACGTAGATTCGGGGGCTCCGGCTAGATTCTAGAGTGGTACCTGGATCTCTCCCTGGAGAGCTGGGTGCTCGTTGACAGATCCGGGTTCAGCCGGTTCATTCCCCTCCTCGCGAACTTATAATGATAGAGTACTCCTAACGGCGTTGGTGGAGAGGTGGTGGGATACCACCAACACCTTTTACTTTCCGACGTTTGAGGCTACCCTGACCCCACTGGATTTTCCTATGATCATGGGAATTTGGGTAGGGGGTGGTCCGATTCCCCTCGACCCTACTGTTGGCTTGTGCCTTGAGGCACTCCCTTACTGGCTGGGCAAAGTCTGACATTTGGCAGATCAGGGGCGTATTTGGTATGCTTGGCTCATGGAGAGATACATGAAGTTCGAGTGCACTGAGCCCCACCACTTTGAGTGGGTCGCTCAGAAATTCTTGCTCTATCTGATCGGTGCATGCCTGTTTACGAACATGAACAACAGTGTTCAGTTGTACTTCCTGGGAGCCCTGCATGGCTTTGACCGGATATCGTCCTTCGACTGGGGAGGAGCAGCACTGGCAACACTATACACCTGTCTGCGGTCCACCTATCGGATAAAGAAGAGTTCTATGATTGAGTATTGGCGAATCTTCGAGGTATGATTCTCATCACACTCTTTGTCTTTTCAGTTTGTTCGTACCTTATCACTTATTAATTTGGCCTAACTTATTCTGTTTATTTTTATTATCTTTTATGTGTTTCTTCCATTTTTTATTTTATTTAGAGTTGTGGGCCTACAATTTTCTGGGTCTATCACACCCAAAGAACACCCACTCGGACCTCCAGGTCATCCCGAGGGAACCTCAGTGGGATTGTAGCACGAGGGGGAGGAAGGAGGATGGGAAGGACTTGAATACCTACCGTCTTTGCCTGGATCGCCTGTCCCCTGCACAAGTATATTCCATTTCAATTTTATGCATGTTTGATTTTATTTATGTGATTCCTCTTGTATGTAACCTATGTTGTATTTATTTTGCAGGTGAACTAGCGAGTATGGGAGGGCATGAAGGCTACGACAGGTGAGGACCTGGTGAGGAGCCGCCAGGCTCATCAGAGGAGGATCCTGCTAGAGAGGCCATTCCGTCGGGAGTGGTTCTTGTGCGAGCGGGTAGTAAGCCAGATGCTGGGGCTGGACTACTTTTGGGTCCCTCAGCTACCTCCACTTAGTATAAGGTTGACGCACACCATATCACTCGAGGATGTTGACGAGGCATTGTACAGCTTCGAAGGGGACTATACTACCTTTACAGGTGCCCTGGCCTTCTCACCATGAAAAGTAAATTCCTGATCTCCAGGGATTCTAAACACAACCCTCTTTTCGAAACAATCTAAAGAAGCATGGTATGTGGACAACCAGTCCATTCC
>JAUTBS010440135.1:0-15525 GCA_032361285.1 Aequorea victoria | reverse complement strand
TAAAATCAATTGAATATATAAATTGATTTAATAATCATTTATTTAGAGATATTCAAAATGATCTTAAGTTATTAAGGTTTTGTTTATTATCATTAAAATTAATAAACACTTTATTAAATTTTGGGACTAACAAACCATTTAAAAATTAATCAAACATATAAATTAATTTAATAATCATTTATTAAAAGATATTCAAAATGATCTTAAGTTATTAAAGCCTTGTTTGTTTATCATTAAAATTAATAACACTTTATTAAACTTTGAGACTAAGAAACCATTTAAAAATCAATCAAATATATAAATTGATATAATAATCATTTATTAAAAGAAATTCAAAATGATTTTAAGTTATTTAGGCCTTGTTTGTTTATCATTAAAATTAATAAATACTTTATTAAATTTTGAGATTAACAAACCATTTAAAAGCCAATTATTGATTTAACAACATGTATTAAGAGATATTTAAAATGATCATAACTTTATTAAGGTTTTGTTTATTATCATTAAAATTAATAAACACTTTATTAAATCTTGGGGCTAACACGCATTTGGGGGGCTCTCATTTCAAAAATATAAAACCTCACTTTTTTTTATAAAACTCTAAAACTGAGAGTATTTTAACATTCAAAAAAATAGGAGGGCAGTGCGTTTTTCGAGAGGGTTCCTCGCAGTGACGACTCTGCTGGGAAAATAATTAAAAAAGCGAGTTAAACTCAAAAAATATTTTAAATATTTTTGTCTTAAGTTTATCATTAGTATCGGCATTGCATTGCATTAGTTTTCATCTCATTTATTCTATTTTCATTGGTTTCTTTTCAAAAATAAAAGAAGAAATGAGAAAATAAAATAAGTCAAATGCTTGCCTATCCTTCTCCCCAGTAGTTTACTATCTCGGAGCTATGTGGGAAAAACGGGTGAGCCTTTTGGCCGTATGCCCATTTGGATACGACAAAAAGGGTTATTGCGTACTATTTGACCTAGCCAGGTATTACTTGGTTGGAGAGGTATACTCTTAACTCTATTCAGAAGGTACCTGGTTACTGGACTACCCAACCTCGTTTTACTGCATGTAGCTACTTAGAACTTTCTCTTTAGAACAAACACCCTTTTAGGTTATGTATTTTCCTTTTATGTTTGTTTTGATTGATTAGAGTAACTCTTCTCTTTCCCTTTCTTTTAGAGCCGGGTTTATAACCCGAGCCTCTTTTTCTCTTTCCTGGGACCTTCCGAGGTTGTCCCGCAGTTTGACGTCGTTGGGCAGCTACTGTCCAACCTTTGTGTTTTCTTTTAGAGCCGGGTTTCATCACCCGAATCTCTTTTTTCTCTCACCCAGGGCCCTTCAAGATCGTCCGAGATTCGACGTCGTTAGGCTACTGCCCAACCTTTGTCTTTCTTTCAGAGTCGGGTTTCATCACCCGAGCCTCTTTTTCTCTTTCCCAGGGCCCCTCGAGGTCATCCTGAGGTTTGACATTATTGGGCTGTTACCTAACCTTTTTCTTATTTAGAGCCGGGATTTATCAACTCGAGCCTCTACTTCTCTTTTTCGGGACCCTCCGAGGTTATCCCGATATTCGTTGTCGTTGGGCTATTGCCCAACCTTTTTCTTGTTTAGAGTTGGGTTTTATTAACCTGAGCCTCTGCTTCTCTTTCCCAGGAGCCTCCGACATTGTCCCGATGTTCCTTGACGTTGGGCTGTTGCGACCTTTCTTCTTTCGTTTTGAGTCAGGTTTTATCAACTCGTGCCTCTTTTTCTTTACTCGGACCCTCCGAGGTTGTCATGAGGTTCGTAGTCATTGGGCTGAGGCCCAACCTTCTTTGTTGGTCTTAGCCAGACTCTACTTGCCCTTTTTCTTCCCTCGTCGTGATTTCTCCAAAGAAAATCTCGAGTTCCTTTGACGTCGAGCTAACGCCCAATGTTTCTCTTTTCGGTTAAGTCGGGCTTCGCCACACCCCCTGTTCTTTCTTTCCGGGATCTTCTGAGGAAATCCTAAGGCATTGAGGCGACAGAAATCTCAATGCACCTTCTAAGCCGGGTACGCCCGCGACCCCTCTTAGACTTTGAGACTTCTCATCGTCCCTTTTTCCTGTTAGTAAGTCAGGTTTCACCCGCACCCCTTGTTTTCAGGATCTTCTGAGGAAATCCTGAGGCATTGAGGTGATGCAAATCTCAACGCACCTTCTAAGCCGGGTACGCCCACGACCACCTTTTACACTTTGAGACTTTTCATCGTCCCTTTTTCCTATTATTAAGCCGGGTTTCACCCGTACCCCTTCTCTTCGGGATGTTCTGAGGAAATCCTGAGGTGTTGAGGCAATGAAAATCTCCATGCACCTTTTAAGCCGGGTACACCCACGACCCCTTCTTCGACTTTGAGACTTCTCATCGTCCCTTTTTCCTATTATTAAACTGGGTTTCACCTGCACCCTTCTTTCCATGATCTTCTGAGGAAATCCTGAGGCATTGAGGCGATGAAAATCTCAACACACCTTCTAAGCCAGGCATGGTCGCGACCTCCTCTTGGACGTTGAGACTTCTCCACGCCCCCTTTTTTCTTCTTACTGTAGAGATCTAGAATCTCGACGGATAAGTCAGGCTTCACCCGCACCATTTTTTTTTGCCATAGAGATCCAGAATCTCAATGGATAAGCCATGTTTTGCGGGCACCCTTTTTTCTTCTTGCCGTAGAGATCCAGAATCTCGACGAATAAGTCAGGCTTTGCCCACACCCTTTTTTTTCTTGCCGTAGAGATCCAAAATCTCGACGGATAAGCTGGGCTTCGCCTACACCCTTTTTCTTCTTACTCTAGAGATGGAAATCTCGATGTATAAGTCGAGCTTCACCCGCACCCCTTTGTCGCTTGAGATAAAAATCTCAACGGATAAGCTGGGTTTTGCCCGCACCTTTTTCTTTTTCTCTCTACGATTTTTGGAAATCCTAAGACGTTGAGACAACCCAACGTTTCTTCTAAGCCAGGTTTGACCTGCACCCTTTTCTTGGACATTGAGTCGAGACTCAACGTTTACTTTTTTTTTTGGTTTAAGTTGGTTTTTATCACCCGCACTCTTTGTTTCTCTCACTTGGGTTTCTTTGAAGAAATCCCGAGTTCCTTTAACGTCGAGCTAAGGCCCGATATTTCTCTTTTTAATTTAAGCTGGGTTTTATTACCCACACCCTTTGCTCTTGCCCGGGATCCTAAAGTCCCGAGTTCTTCACCGTCGAGCTAAAACATAATGCGTTCTCTGCTATCTCTTCTTTGTCATAATTCTGCCATTCTAGATTTTATTCCCTCCGTGAGTTTATCCCAGACCTAAATAACATCACATTATGATCTGATGAGTTATCCTCTCTTCTCTATCTATCAGGAGGCATCACTGCTCCATCGAATCCTAGTGTCGCACCTGTCTGGACTAGAACACCAAGTGGACGACTTCGAAGATTAGATCTCGACCCAACAAATGCAGCGATGGAAGGAGATGATGCTACTAATGTTGACCTAATTCAAACTCTGGCAAAAATGTAAAGGGTTTTGGAAAGCATGACCCTCACACTACAGAATCAGACGTAGGCCTAGGCTCAGTGTCAAGTTGAGATTCGACCACTCGAAGTCAATCAGGTTCCGCAGAATCCACAAGATGAGATTGTCGAGAACGGTGTCTCAGAAGAGAACCAGTATGGTGTAGACTTACCAGGATATGGACCCGTCGCCGCTATAACTGAAGTTACAGCAGCTGCGGCAGTCGTAGTAGATCCTGCCATAGGCCGAGAGGCCTTAAACTCTGACAAGATTGATAGGATGGAGAAAGTTGTGAGAAATGTCAAAGGGGTAGATGATTATATGCTAGACATTAGAGGTCTTTGTCTCATCCCCGATGCCAAGTTGCCGAAAAAATTTAAGATGAAATAATAAAAAAGAAAAAAATTCCCCTAGAAAAATGTAAAAACATTTATCTAGGAATAAATCTTTTAATTCCCTCTCGAGAAGCGCGCAACAAGACCTAAGTTGGTTAGGACGATCGGGAACCTACCCAACTCGAAAAGCGTGAAATGCAATTTAAGATGGCAGGGAAAGCCTACACATTCCGGGCAAAAGTGTGAAACGTAACCAAAGTTAGGCAGGACGAAAGGAGGCCTATCCACCCCGGGAAGCGTTGACACGCGACCCAAGTTTGAAATAATAAAAAATAATAAAATTTCCTTAGAAAAATGTGAAAACATTTATCTAGGGAGAAATTTTTTAATTCTCTCTCGGGAAGCGCACAAAACGACCTAAGTTGGTCGGGACGAGCGGGAACCTACCCAAATCGGGAAGCGTGGAACACAACCTAGGATGGCCAGGAAAAATCTACATATTCTGAGCGGAAATGCAAAATGTAACCTAAGTTAGGTACGACGAAGGGAAGCCTACCTACCTCGGAAAGCGTTGACACGCAACTCATGTCTGGATTAATTGAAAATGATAAATGGAAACAACATAAAAATTTCCTTCGAAAAACGCAAAAACGTTTGTCTAGGAATAAAAAAAAAAAATCACCTCGGGGAGCATTTACACGTAACCCAACGGAGAAAAAATAATAATAAAATCAAATAAATAATAATAAAATATATATATATATATATATATATATATATGTACATATAAAAATACAAATATATATATAATAAAATAAATTACGCACATTGTTCAATGCTAAACATGCAAGGTTTCTAGGTTCTGATCTATTTTATTTTTAAGGGTTCAAGTGGTTTGGTGTTATATTCTGAAATATCATTCATCTAAACGCTTTAGTCCTACCCTGTGCATACATCTAAGTTCATAATTTATTTTAAAGTTTTTTTTGGAATGCTTTTGGTTTAAATTGAACATAAAAGAAAGAAGAAATACCCGGCGGTTCATCATCGAGAATTGAGTGTCCAAAGAACGAAGCAGTAGCGCCGGATCCAAGGTGCTGTCATCATAGAAGTAGTGGGTGGTCCCGTGAGGCTCCAAGGCATGAGCCAGAGGATCGTACCGGGTCGGGTCAAAAAACCCCGGCATGTTTGCGACCAAAACCCCTATAAAGAGATCTGGGATCTAAGGACTATCCACTGCTGGCTCATCAGTATTGGGGTGGTCTAAAGTTTTACCCTCCTTCATGGTTCTTAACATCTCGGCGGCAGCAAGTAGATCATCCACGGCATAGGACGGGGTCTCGAACGTCTCAAGATGTTGTGAGGGGCTGAAATGAGAGTCATTGAGCCCTATAAAAGAGCTCAAGTGTGTGAAGAACATGTCATTGGTGGCTATGGTTCCAGCAGGCTGAGCAGGGTCCACAACTTCTGCAGTCGGGGCTATTGTCGTAGGACCGTCGTAGCCGGGTTTATATCGTGACCTGCGCTATCTTTCTCATGACTCGTGCCACTATTGCTCTTACCATTGTTTTCCATCAGAGATTGTAGAAGGTTTGAGAGAGAGGAGAGAAATAAGAAAGTTGAGAGTGCGGCGAGAGAGACGAGAGTCATTAAAATGAACAGTGAACGACCATCTGAGAAATTTTTGCGACTATAACCAAACCAGGTGACCTTTTAGTTTCCAGCAGAGACCAGGCGCGTGCCACCTCATTTTGGGGGGGCACCACCTCAACCTCGTGTGCACCACTTCCCTCCAAAGGGAGCCCCATGTCAGACCAATCATCACTTTGTGCGCGTCACTTCCCTCCTAGTGGCGCAATGTCAGACTAATCGATAGGTGTCACGCACCACTTCTCTCCTCGTGGTCGCCATGTAAGTTGAGCATCACCTAGCGCGATCTACATGTTCGTCACCCATTTTATTGATTTATGGGCTTTAAAATACCAAATTCTAAAATTTGGAGCTCGTCTCTGATAAAAGAAATGTTTAAATCCTCACCAAACTTTAAAAGTTTCATTCTCGACTTTTAACATGCGCGTTGAAAAAATAGTCTCTGTAACCGGGACCTTAGAAAAAATTTTGGTTAGTTTTATGACTAAAAACTGAGTACTTTTGTTCATCTCACGACTTAAAACTGAGTACTTTGGTCTATCTCACGACCTAAAAATGAGTAATTGGGTCCATCTCATAACCTAAAACTATGTAAATCGGCCAATTCATGACCTTAAAAGGATAAATCAGTTAAGTCAGGATCTTAAATTGACCAAATCGGTCTGGTCGGGATCTTAAATTGACCAAATTGGTCTATTCATAACCTTAAAAGGTCGGGAGCTTAAATTGGCCAAATTGGTCCACTCATGACCTTAAAAGGATAACAGGCAGTCCTGCACGACCTTAAACTAAATAAAAAGTGGTCGTTCATGACCTTAAACTGATTAAGCTTGTTTTCGATCCCCGCGACCTTAAAAATGTTTTCTTGCATAGCTTTGTGGGATAACCACTAGTTCTTAACCTTTGTTTCCTTTCCATCATTTGCATTGTCCCCATAAACTACGTTGGTCTGATCCTTTCAAATAGGGTACGCAAGCAGCTTGATGTAACTCAAGTACGACCATGTCTTAGCATGTTTTTCTTTTGTTTTTGTTTCCCGGCCTAAGAATGACTTAGTTAAAAGGGAGTGTTTGTGGAGTTTTGACATTCACTCACCACACGCATTGTAGTGAGAGTTTTGTCAAAGAGGGACAACTGTAGACACCCCAATTTTGACTAACCTGAGCATAGACTTATCAGGTTTGCTTCCGATGATGGGTGCATGTATAAGCCGCATCGAAGGGGACTCTGTGAAAATTTGAGAATCTAAGAAACACCCCAAAAAACCCCAAGAACACCATAAATACTCAAAATACCGAAAACACCCCTTCGTGCACCTTCCTAACTAGGCGTCCGTCACCTTCAAGTGGCATACGTCACCAGCCTCCAACCCAATGCGCACGACTCTTTTCATGTGCCCTGGCCACGCCATGACCAAGGTACCATAAGCCACCTGAACATGGTGGACGCCACCGCACCATGGTGCACGCCACCTCCTACCTGGCGTATGCCATCTCAACATGGCACACACCATCTTGAGAAGAAGCTTCTGCCCTTTTGGAAGCTTCCTCACCCAAAAACTATAAATAGGATCCCCACCCCCTCTCTTTTAAAGATCCCATATATTAAAGTGCAAAAACTCTACAGAATTCAAAACCTAAGCAAGGATCCGAGACGCCGCTGGATTAAGAACTAATTGAATCAAATTTTGAACCCAACTAATACTCAAACCCTTGTACCAGCCAAGTTCCAATGACTCAAAGCTGCATGGAGATCTCCCCAAAATAGGATGCGCAGGAGTTGAGGAAAGCTACCTAATAGCACCCCTAATAATTAGGATGCGCGGGACTAAGAACTAGTTTCTTTTCATTTTATTCGGTAAAGGGGAGAAAGAGCTCCTTGGCCTCGTTCTCCCTGACTTTATTTTCATTTTCTGTACAAGTATCTTTCCCTTTCTCTTAGGAAAAGCTTGCAAAGTAGTTTCTCTCTAGGTTTTCTCTTAGAAAAGCACGAAATATAGGTTCTTAAACTATATGTTGAAAATTGGTTACGTAAAATGCCATATTTCTTTCTTTTCTTCTAAGTATAAAAATACTTTCGCACATGAACACACTATTTTCTTAAACAGTAGCCCCTTTTGGCCCTGCAAGTGTCGAGTTCACTCAACAATAGTGATGCGCCCCACTTTTAGAGAGGCCAGAAATGGCGTGCGCCATGTTGATGTGGCACACACTAGGTTAAGAGGTGGCGTGTGCCACCTCTGTTAAAACTAGTGGTTTTTTAGTAGTTTTCTACACCCTTTTTATATTAACATGTCTGTTTTCTATATTGTTGCACTGATATGTTGCGATTTCCTCTTTTAACATGAAAGAAAGTGCAAGCATGCTCAGAATACCTTAGTTTTAGGTTAGGTTTTGTTTCATTGTTTGATTTTGTATGATCTCTCTTCAACCCCCATTCTATATGTGTTACTTTTGATAAATTTAAGACAAGAATAAAAGAGACGGTTAAGTAGAGGCCGATCTTCTAATCGGGCAAGAGGGGTGCCTAACATCTTTCCTTTTCGTACCCTAACTCTTGAACCATTATCTCTGGTGACGATGGACTAGTATCTTGGAAGTTTTGTTTTCTTGATTTTTTTATCAAAAACTAAGTGGCGACTCCAATTGTGCGGCCTTTTAACACGGGCACATTTGGGGATCTCTCTTTTAAAAAACATAAAATCTCTATTTTTTTAAAACCCTGAAACCGAGAGCATTTTAAGATTTAAAAATATGAGAGAGCGACGCATTTTTTGAGAGGGTTTCTTACAAGTAGCAAGCCAGACGCTAAGGCCAGAGGCGACGCATAGGAGGATATCGGCGCAGTAGTCGTGCGGCATAGAGGTGCGTGAGGGAGAGCTGTCGCGCAGGCAGTGGCCAGCGGCACGGTGCAACGACAGTGCGACTAGCGACGCACAGTAGGGGCAAAGCTAGGCGCAAGCAGCAGCTTTGTTGCGTGAGGAACTTAGGGTTTCACTTTGCTTTTGGTTGTGCGAGGCAGAGGCAACACTTAGGGTTTCAGGTTGCCCTAAAGGGCTAAGGTCCTGTTTGGGCAAGGCCATAAACGGAGAATTTTTTTTTTTTTTATTATTTTCTATTAATTGCGTGGATAGTTTTTTATCTGTTGTATGTTTAAGAACCATTAAATATGGACAACATGGATTAAGACCTAACTTAGAAAATGTTTTTTTTGGAAAATATTTTTTTATTTTTCATGATTGTTTTCAAAATTTATTAAAAGTGGAATTTTAATTTGTTGATTAAATTAGTTTTGATCTTCAAATTATTTTAATTTATGTAATTTTGGATAATTAAAATAAGAAAATTATTTTTTGTATCAAAAATTAAATATTTTCTTTTGATTTATTTTTTTGAAAATAAAAATATTTTTGTCCCTCAAATTTAAATATTAAGTTAGTTGGAGAATTTTAATAAAATTTCGCGGCCTCTATTAATGTTTTATATGTGATGTAATTAAGTTACCTCCCCAATGGAGGTATTTAATTACAGATATTACTGGATTAAAACTTTTAAGTAATAATTCTCATAATTAAATAGTAAGTATGGGCGATCCCCCCAACAAGGAGGTTCATTATGAGCAGGGTTTAATTTTGGAAATGAACTAATGGTATACATTTACACCCCGTTTGATAACCGATTATGGGGTTAGAATTAAGATTCATAGTGAGTGAGGTTCACATAATATTTGTTTGTTTAGTGATAGAATTGAGATTAGTTAGTGAGTTGGGATGTTAGTGAGGGGATTAAGAGTGAAATTGAAGAAGGTGTGGAAGATGGTATAAAAAATAGGGGGATTGAGATTAAATGTGAGATTATATTTTTGCCCTCACTTTAGGGTATCTTTGTTTAGGATTTATTTTATTTTTGGTTAATTAAGCACGTTAGATTAAGAATAATTATTTTTTAAAAACTATTTCTAATTACAAAATTAAAATTTTCAAAAAAAAAAATGAAAATATTTTTAATTTCATTTTTTAAAAATAAAAATCTCAATTTTTTTTTTTTATAACCAAATGCTACTGAAATTCACTCATGAGAAAACTTGCTTTTCTTTCATTCTGAAATTCAACTAATGTGTAATTATTTTTTATCACTTTTTCTTTCTTCTGTGCTCTCTTTTACATTGTTAATTTAAGTTATCTTATTTTCTTTTTTTTTTATGTTTTTTTTTTGCTTTAAAGCTAACTAAAATTTTTATTTTTCCTCTAACTTTTTTTTTCTTATCAAGTTTTGTTCCACAATACACTCACTCAAACTACAAAATATATGTTAGAACTCTTCAAATCAGAAAATATCAATTTCTCTTTAAGGGAAAATATAACCAATTCTGAATACATTCACTTATTTCCTAAATTTAATTTTTAAATGTAATTTATTCATTTTTAGAAAAATAGTCATTTTTTTAATTTAATTTTTAAATTTGTTATTATTTTAAAAAATGTTAAAGCTTAAAATAATATATTAGTATTAAAAATCGTTGCTAAACTATAACATAAAATAAATATTTATTAATTTTAAGTGGGGTAAATTTGTTACAAATAAAAATAATTCGCTCACTAATTTATTAATTATGTACAAAATAAATATCTTATTACATAGTCCCCTCACTAAAACAAACAACCACTACCTCACTATTAATTTCAATACCAATCTCACCTCATTACTAATCCCACTTCATTACTAATTTCATCCATTTATAACCGGTTATCAAACGAGACCTTAAGATATAAATAATAATATCCTCCCCAACGGAGTCACTGTTATTATTTATATGGCCGAATGTGGTAGTTATTTAATTTTGTTTAATAGAGATTTTCTCAATTGTTTAGACAACAAAATTAAAAGATACATTATGTCTAATTTACAGTGAATGAGATAAGCTCCCAACGATAAATCAAATTTTAAAGAAATTAGATTAACTGGAAGAATTTATTTTTAATTGACGGTCAATGAAGTAAATTTAAAATTAATTCAAACAAAGTTTTTTTACAAAATCAAAATTGAATTTATGTTCTTTTTTCAGATATAATGGGCAGTTCACTCAATTCCCTCGCTTCAATTTTAAAGGAAAACAACTAACTCGATCAAACATTATCAACTAGAAAAGAAATCTTAGCATTGTCCTGAGGGCAAGGATTTCAAATTTATTTTAACAAAATCATGTCCGATAGAGCCGGTAGAAGACACACTCGAAAGGGAATTCCAGGCCTACCAGAAGTGGTAGAAAGTTGATCAGATAGCTCGTTGCTACATTTTGGCTTCCATATCAAATGTGTTGCAACACCAGCATTAGCATATGACTATTGCCTACGACATGATTCTGAACCTCAGAAAAATGTTTGAAAATCAAAATTGTGCCGCTAGGATGACGACTATGTCGAACTTGATTAATACTAAGATGGTTGAAGGTACCCCGGTAAGGGATCATGTTCTTAAGATGATCGACATTCTTAACGAACTGGAGGTCTTTGATCAAAAATGGATGGGGAAACCCAGATCGATTTCGTGCTCCAGTCACTGGCAGAGTCTTTTAAGAAGTTTTTCCTGAATCTTATGATGAGTACAGTTGATTACTCGCTGGCGCAACTTCTTAAAGAACTACAAGAAGCTAAAGGTATCATCAGGAACCAGCCAGTGGTGAATGTTGTTAAACGACCCTCGACTTCTGACCCAAAAGGAAAGAATAAAGAGAAAGTTCAGAAGCAACATCAAATTATTAAAACTAAAGGGAAGGCTCAATGAGCAGAAAAGCAGCCAAAAGGCAAGTGCTATTTTTTCTATAAGGCACGACATTGGAAGAAATAGTATCCGGTCTACTTAGAAAAACACGACAATTGATAAGGTAACAATTCTTCATGTACAGTTGAAGCATGTTTTCTTGTGGAATCCATGTGAACCTAGTGTAGATTCAGGAGCCACTAATCATGTCTGCAATTCTTTATAGGAGTTTCAGGTAACCAGACAGCTAACTAATGGAAAAATATTTTTGTTCATGGGTGACGCGAATAAAGCAGCAGTAGTAGCATTAGAAACTTTTTATAAAATCCGGTAATTTAACAACAAATTATTAAATGAAAATAATTAATTAAAGAAGAGTTAATTAAAATTTATATATATTCAGAATTATAAATAATGATAATAATAAAAGAATAATGTTAATAATAATATAAGAAAAAGTTGAGACAAATTCAGAAAATAAAATAACAAGAGATTCTTTGTGCATGTGATGACAGCAGGATAAGTTTTAAATTAGGAGTATAGATCCAAAGAAGGGAATCGTGGGATGTGATCCTTGAAAATCTGCGACCATCTCTTTAAAACATGAGCCTCTCCTCAGAAACCTCATCTATCTCTCCCTTTCTCTGATCTGTTTCTCCCTCTCAGCCATCCTTGAGCAGCAGCACCGCTGGCACAAGCAACCATCGACGCAACTACCGATGCTGCCATCGTTGGCGTCGCCACCCATCACCGGTGCCATCATCGTCTGTAGTTTTTCTATCTCTAGTTCGTCCCTCTCACACCCTCTGTTTTACATATATACAAACAGATATATATATATATATGTCACCATCGTTATGCAACTATTTAATCATCTCTTAAAGATCAAACCTTTAATGGTTTCAAACGTATATAGATATATGAATATATCACATACACAGATAGAACCCTATAAACATACACATTTATATACATAAGATATTATACAATCTAATATATATATATATATATATATATATATACGCATGATGCAGAAAATTTATGTATAAAAATATAGATTAAAAATATACGATTATGTATGTATATGTACTCGGGGATATAATCAAATAAATGTAAATAAGAATAATGAAGAAGAAAAGAAAGAAAAATCTCAAGAATCCCAAGATTTCACGCCATGAAATCACTGGTTCGAAATTTTGGGTCGACTCACCTTGAGGTTGAGTCGACTCACATCCCTTAGAACTGAGATCTTTCGCCTGTGGGTCGACTCACGTGGAGGTTGGGTCAACTCATGAAGGTGAGGTCTCGATTCTTTCTCAGACCTTGGCTTGAGTCGACTCATGAACCCTTTGATTCGACTCATGGCTACTGATGTTGGTCCTCATTGGGTCGACTCATGAGCCCTTTGAGTCGACTCATGAATCACATGTGGGACTTGGTTTGACTCATTCCTTCCTTGAGTCGACTCATGGTCTATTTTGGTTGAATGAAGATGAGTTGTCTTAGCTCACGCTGCTTTTGGGTCGACTCACCAGTCCTTTGGGTCGATTCACATTCGTCTATTATGCCATATGCCGAGAGCTGCTGTCTTTGAGTCGACACATGATCTTGCTGTGATGGTCGCTTGTGGAACCTTTCTGTCGAGAGCCTTCTCTGTTGTGTCGACTCATTGACCCTTTGGATCGACTCAAAATACCAAAAATATTGAAACCTTCCTACATTAAATCTAAAAGTAAGACTCTATTTGGGTATCAGTTTAATGATAAATTAAATCAATTAATGATTAACTTAACACCTGAAACAAACTTCAAAACTTATAAACGAGAAGAGGTTTCATTTGGTAATTGAATCCGGTTTAATTAGTATTAATTATTGATTATGATTTATTACATTGCATAAATTAGGGTGACGTGAATTTCTACATTGCTATTGTTATTGCATATTATGCTTGCATTGGGATATCAGGTGAGTGGACTGTCATGCTATGTACTTTTCACAAATTCTCTGTATTCTCAAATTATTTTAGAAAAGAAATGTATATATTTTAAAATCCTTTTATGATACTGTTATACATTTCTCTTATGAAAATCATGATACAAATATTTTATTTTGTATGATGTATACAAAATTTTATTTTATCTATTATGGTGCGATCATGTCATTTTTTTTGGGACCATGAGGAAGTCTAGAGGAAAGCCCTCTACGGAGGTGACTCTAGCCGCTAGGAAAAAGACCCAGTTTGAATATCGTGGTGACCCTAGTTGCTCAACAGTTTAAGAGACAGTTCGGGACTTTTGGTGACCTGAACTGGATCGTTTAGGGAAAAAAGACATAGGTGCCATCCTGATGTGACTCTATATTCGATGTTGGATCCAACGGGCCAAAACTGTCTTGAGTACTATTTATATCGGCATTGGATACTTATTTTCCTATGAGGTTTTGGTGATTATTGATGGTTTCTCACTGTATTGATTGATGATCATATCGCTATACCATTATTGGCATTTTGATGCCCCAATTATATTGTTGATATATTTATATCCCAAAAATATTATTGGCACATTTGATACCAAATTGAGATATATGTTGGTGACTCGTCTTGATATCGAGCTCACGAGAAAAAATATAAATATTTTGACAAAGAAGAAAAGATGGGTTGTATTATCACCCTTTTACTTATACTGTGTACCTTCAACCATAATTATATTCAGTTATAAACGTTATTTTGAATCCCCTGCTTTTCAACTGTATATTATTATGTATGTTTCATTCACCAGTTTTAGCTGACATTGTCATTAAATATTTCAGGTAACCAGTGAAGAAGCTAGTTGATGGACTCGGTAATTTCGTGAGATCCAGGCTTAAGACCTCTTAGGACATGCATTTCGCTTCCGCATTGGTACATTATTATCTGATTTCGTGTTGTTGAGACAACATATTAGATTGTGACATTATGGGCTTTTTGTGTCCCACATGGATTATTATGGATTTTGATTGATAAATTCCATGCATTGAACCTATTAACATATTATTAATATATTATATGATTAAAGACTTTCTTGGTTCGTTGGGTCATGGCCCATGATCCATGGTTGGTCACTGCTCCCGAGTTGGGGTGTGACACTTTTGTTCTTAATTTTGGTAGTAATAGGAAAATAATATTAGAAGATTATTTTTATGTACCTTCAACTTAAAAGAATTTAATTTCTGTTTCGAAATTGGTTATGAATGGAAGTGTGCATAATAGAAAGTTTCTATTAAATTTGGCAGTTCTTTTATCTATTTTGGTACATTGGTAAATAATCTGTATATTATCAAACCTATTTTACCGGCACTGTTTAATACTGAATTGAATAACTCTAATGAAAATTAGTTAAAAGGAAATGAAACTTCTTTTTTGAACCAAACATATCTGTGGCAATTACGCCTTGGGCATAATAATCTGAAAAAGATTAAGAGATTGATTTCAAATGAAAAACTAAGCTCATTGGATGTGGAGGCATTTCCAGTCTGTTAATCCTACTTGGAAGGTAAAATGACCAAGAGACCGTTCTCAACTAAGGGCTATAGAGCTAAATATGTGTTGAAATTAGTTCACTCCGACCTCAGTGGAACCGTGACTATCCGGGCAAGAGGTGGTTTTGAGTATTTCATCACTTTTATTGATGATTACTTAATGTTTGGTTACGTTTACTTGATGCACCACAAGTCTGAATCTTTTTAGAAATTCAAAGTTTTCAAGGTTGAGGTGGAAAGTTGATATGATAAACTAATCAAAATACTACGATCCGATCGTGGTGAGAAATACCTCTTGGGAGAGTTTAGGGATTACTTGGAGGAGGTAGGTGTTACATCTCAGTTATTTACACCTGGCATGTCACGCTCCAATTCGAAAAAGGTGACCGGCCATGGATCATGGGCCATACCCCAATGAACCAAGAAAGTCTAAATGTGATGCCTCACTTTTCGCAACACAAACGTTAAGTACGAAGACTTAGAATAAAGACGTTACGCCTCGGGAGATGATGTTCAACCCTAAAAGGTAAAGAGATGAAGGCATGGAGAATAAAATAGGATAAATGTAAAATGATGAAAAGAATAAAAGAGTTCAAATAAAGTTTAAACAAGAAAGTTTTAAAAACATTCAAGTTGAAAAGTTCAACGAAAGGCGTAAAAGGCGCAGAAAGTCGAAACGGGCCAAAGTAAGGCCCATGAACCCCTTAAGCCCAAAAATTTAAATACAAATTTGGGTAAAGAAAGAAGTT
>JAUTBS010440024.1:0-15525 GCA_032361285.1 Aequorea victoria | reverse complement strand
CTTTTGAACTCTCGAAGTGAGTTATTTGGTTTGTGATTTTATTGGGCTCCTATAGTTGGGCTTAAATTCTTTCTCTACCCAAATTTATATTTAAGATTTTTGACTTCAAGAGTTCTAAGGTCTTACTTTGGCCCGTTTCGATTTTCTGCACCTTTTTCGCCTTTGAAATGACTTTCTAATTTGAACGTTTTAAAATCTCCTTGTTCAAGATTTATTTGAACTATTTTTATCCCTTTCACCATTTTAGGTTTATCCTATTTTATTTTTCATGCATTCATCCCTTTGTTTATAGGGTTCGAATGTCGTCTCTCAAGGCGTAACGCCTTTGTTCTAGGTTTAGCGTCTAAGGATCGTGTTTTAGAAACATGAGGTGTCATAATACATACTTTAAATGTTTTCACTTATACTTCTTTGTTCAAAACATTTACCTAAGTGTTTTAAGGAAAAATGTATATGTTTTAATACTTTTAAACAAATGTATGTTATACCCTATTGCAAATCATGGCATAATTGATTTAAAGTTAATAAAAATAAGTTAATTTCTTTATTACATATGGTGTTATCATGAGATAGGATTCTTGGGATATGAATAATGTTCAAGGGAAAGCTCTCTTCGGAGATGACTTTGGTCAGCTAGGGGACAGAACCAGTTTAAATCCCGTATTGACCCTAGTTGACTCAACGGTTAAGGGACAGTCCGGGTGGGTCCGGTGACCTTAACTGGAATTGTATAGGGAACAAATCCAGGCGCCAACCTATGGTGACTCTATTTTTGATATTAGATCCAAGGGCCAAGAAGCCCCGAGTTATGATGTAGCATTGATACTTTATATATACAGAGGTTGTTCCTGTTGCACTAGATTGATTATTTCCACTCTTGTATGAGCATGTCGCCTTTACCATATTATTACGATACATATATGATTGAGGACACCTTGATGCCCAGTTTTAAATGGAAAAAGATATGTATTTTCAAAATTGAAATGAATTGAAACGAATTGATGGGTTATATATTTCCCTTTTTGATTATACTATATATGTCATGCCATGATATGGTAATGTACAAACTATTTTATATCCCCTGTTTTAGAACTGTATTGTACTATACATGATTCTATTCACCAGTTTATACTGATGTTGTCCCCATAACATTTCAGGTAGCCTGTGAGATGAGATCGAGTTGATGGACTACTGCGGGGGATCTAAGTCTTTTGACTTCTAGGACATATTATTATTTCCTTTCGCATTTATTTAGTACATTTATCTTAGGTACTATGACATCATTATGACGAGACGTTGGGCTCTTTGACCCATTTATGTCAAGTTTGAATATTATCATTTAATTCATGGAAATTATTATTATTTTAGCATATAGTTAGCTAATCTTTGATTAAGATTTTCTTGGTTTGCTTGGCCAAGTCCCATAAACCATATCTGGTCACATTTCCCATTTTTGGGGCGTGACAACCGCCTCCTCTTAGGTGCTTCTTCTCATTTTCGAAACCAAGTTTCTCTCTCTCGCTTTCAATCACAATTTTGTCTCTATTTCTGATTTAATGGTTGCATGGGAACTGGGTGCAGATCTTAAATAGATGAATTTTGGTTTTGGTAATTCAGATAATAGATCAATAAAAATACCACATACTTCTTGTAATTGATCAAAGCAAGGATAACTGTTATGTTTTATTTTTTTTTTCTTATTTTTCTCGAAGGTCAAATTGAATTTGTAAGAGAGTGAATATGATATTCTTGGATTCTAAAAGTTTCTTCCCCGTTCAAGCTTGGAGCTCTTTTTAGGGTTTGCCCAATTTTTATTCTTCAAGTCGATTAAGGTAGGGGCTTGTCCTTATTTTAGCTTAAAATTTTGATGTACGAATGTAAATGTATTCTGACATATTTGAATTGCATGTAAATCTCTTTTATGTATGGTTGATATTTGACATGGGATATATATATGTATGATATGGAAACATGAAAATGAGTGAAAAAGTATTTTCATAAGTAAAATGTATAAAATACTTTAACGTAAAGTGGAACGGTTTTTAGAATGGCCTTGAGGAATATCTTGATATTTACGGACACCTAAGTTGTGAGTTAGATGGTTGATTTACGAGTTCTAGGCTCGCTGTGTAGGTGGTTTCCTATTCTGGAAGATTAGTGCCTTAAAAATAGGATGTTGATCTCAACTCACTAGTGTAGGAATGGGATAGGTGAGTTGGGTGATTGTTGTACTCACAGTAGGGCACATAAGTCTAGTAGTCACGGTCATTTGTCTACTCTCTTAGGCGTGTCGTACCTCATTGCTGGCTAATTGGATTGATTAACCAACAAATGAAAATGAAATGAAAAACAAACTGTGGAACTTAACTTGCATTCATCATAAAATATCATTCATTACACTTCATTTTAGCATTACAGTTAGTTTATGTTTCATCTATTTAGTTCATGCTTAGAATTGTTTGTTATTATGTGCTTTGACCCATGTGGTTTGTTCATGTTGTCGAACATTCCATGTACGCACAGTTGATTTCAGCACTATGCTTTTGGAGTAGTTATCAAAGTACTTGTTGGTGCTCTTTACTGTTATTTGAATTCTTTCTTTGGTGTTGTAGGCCGTATGGCCAAAGTTTTATTTTTTGGTACATTATTTGCGTTGAAAATAATTTGTTGCTTGAAGGAGGTTAAATGCATGTATGTAAAGTAAAGATGGATTTTGTATTGTTGAGATCAAGACGGAGCCTGCGTATATTATTACTGTCTCTTTTCAGGTTAATTTAGAGACGGTTGAACTGTCCGGTTATCCAAAAAATAGAGAAAAGTCTGCCATTTTTTTTAAAAATTCTACACTTAGATTATTTTTCTAGAAACCATTCCTTTTATAATTCCCTTCATTATATTTCTTTCTCCTAGTCGAGCTAAATATGAGACCTTATGGAGATCTAGTTGTCTCTTTCGGATCTCATGTCTGCTTTAGAAAATTTAGCGCATGACAACATGGTATCAGAGCTCTAGGTTCGAATACCTAAGAGCCGTGGGAAGTGGTTATGCCATAATTGGGATTATTCCGTTGTGTTGAGGTCTATGACTTTATCTGTATATGTGTTATATGTTCATGTGTTGTAATGTACTGTATGCTTATGTGTAATGTGTTATGTCTTGTACTTGGGCATGGGGTTGAACCTCAGGGATATTATAACGTCCGGGAAACTACTTGGAAATCTGATTGGAAACACGCCTGATCATCGTCGTTTTTAATTGGAGGTCTAAGAAAGTCATTCACATCGGGTAATACAACTTATGGTTGCAGCTCGGTATGTGTTATGTGCTCGCTATTGTATGGTCTTGATTGCGTCACATATATATTACGAACCTAGTTGAGAATTCCCTATTTAATTTGGTCTGCTATTGGAGTTAGACCTCAACGACCATTCCGGGTAGATGTAGAGGTGGAGACCCAGACCTTGTGCTTGTCAAGGAGTGGTTAGATCACATCCTGCAACCGTTTGAGACTTTTACCAGTTGTGGGGTGAACACTGAGAAAGAGAAGATTGCATGCATTTGCATGCCCTGACCCTAAAAAGGACACTAGGCGGGGAAAGTATATTCTTAGAGGGTCGGGAGCACAAACGAATAATCGGCCTTCAAAAAGGGCAGAGGCCAGGACATAGTTCTTCATCATAGGGACAACAGTCTTCCCGTATCTCAAATAGTACCCCATTAATTGGGACTTTATGGACTCCAGTAATACCAGTTGATCAGTCTGATCTATTGATTGTAAGAGGTAAGTTCCTTCTTTTTCATTCTTGGTCTAGTGTCTTGATAGATAGAGGAGCTACTTATTCATTTATTGTCTTGTCATTTGCATCGACCTTTCGGTAAGAGATTGAGCCTTTAAAGATTGCAATGAGTGTTAAGACGACACCAATTGGAGGCGATCAGTTTTGAGTCAAATGCGTAGCTCTTCTTCGGGGGGTAGGTTGTAGAGACCGTAAATTAATTACTGGGTTAAAGAGATTTAATTGCCTTGTGAATAAATAATTAAGCAATAATACAATTATTGTATTGTTAATATTAAACAATCAATCAATGCTAAGTACGTAGGCAGCAATCAACAACTCTTTTGTTTGTGTCTTTACATAAGACAAAACCATTACTCGTTAAATGCATCGGTCTTCTTTCTTCGGAAGAAGAAAAAAATGCAGTGTTTGAGTTTTCCCCTTCTCTGCATCTTTTTCGTAGTACTTTTCTTTTCCTTCTCCAGTTTTCTTATTCCTCCAATTCCTCCTTCAACGACATCGTAGGTTGTCTTCTTCAATTGTTCCTTTCGTCGGCATCGCCATCCATCACCGGCGCAGCCATCATCACCGATCTGTCATTGTCTTCCCCAATTCGTCGTTTTCTTTCCCGATCTTTCATCATCGCCTATCTCCATCTCTTTGGCGTTGACTTCACTGAAACTTCATCGGGAGCGCAGCTCAGCCACCAGGTGACACAGATTTCCGACATCCACCATCACTGGCATTGATCTCTGGCTCGCCGTCTTTGTCATCTTTGTCTTCTCTGATATGCGAGAACAAATCTCCCTCTCTTTCCTCGATCTCCACCACCACCACGGACGATAAGCTTTCCCGTTGCCATCGTTGTCAATAGCCAATTGTGGATCCGTTCCCAATCCCATCATTAGCGTTGACTTCCTTTTTCGTCGCTAATCTCTCCATCTCTCGATTGTTTTTCCCATCCTCAACGTTGACTTCTCTGAGAGCTCACCGGCGACATAGATCCCCCACCTGCGGCGATAACCACTAGTGCCACCGCCTCCCATTTGGTTCTTCTTCTCCTTCCCAAAACTAGGTTTCTCTCTCTCTCTATTTCGATGATGATTTGGTCTCAGTTTCTAATTTAATGGTTGTGGGAGAACTAGGTGTAGATCTTAACTAGATGAATTTTTGTTTTGGTAATTGAGATAATAGATCAATAAAAATACAACAAACTTCTTGTCATTGATCAAAGCAATGATAACTGATATGTTTTTTTTTTTTCTTATTTTCCTTGAAGGCGAAATTGAATTGCTAAGAGAGTGAATCTGATATTCTTGGATTATAAAAGTTTCTTCCCCGTTGAAGCTTGAAGCTCTTCCTTAGGTTCACCTAATTTTGATTCTTCAAGTCGATTAGGGTAAGGGCTTGTGCTTATTTTAGCTTACAATTTTGATGTATGAATGTAAATGGATTCTGTCATATTTGAATTGCATGTAAATCTCTTTTATGCATGGTTGACATTTGACATGAATATATATATGTATGATATGGAAACATGGAAATCAGTGAAAAAATATTTTCATAAGTAAAATGTATAAAACACTTTAACGTAAAGTGGAACAATTTTCAGAATAACTTTGAGAGATATCTTGATATCTCTTGACACCTAAGTTGTGAGTTAGACGGTTGATTTATGAGTTCTAGGCTCGCTGAGCAGGTTGTTCCCTATTCCGGAAGGTTAGTGCCTTGAAAATAGGATGCTAATCCCAACTCACTAGTGCAGGAATGGCCTAGGTGAGTTTGGTGATGGTTGTACTGATACTAGGGCACACAAGTCTAGTGGTCAGGATTGTTTGTCTACTCTCTTAGGCGTGTTAGACCTCATTGGTAGCTGATTGGATTGATTAACCAATGAATGAAAATGGAATAAAAAAGGAACTGTGGAACTTAACTTGCATTCGTCATACAATATAATACATTACACTTTATTTTGGCATTATAGTTGGTTTATTTTTCATCTATTTAGTTCATACTTAGAATTGTTTATTATTATGTGCTTTGACCCCTCTGGTTTGTTCATGTTGTTGGACATTCCAGGTACTCACTGTTGATTTCAATACTATGCTTTTGGAGTAGTCATTGAAGTATCTGTTGGTGATCTTTATTGTTATTTGAATTCTTTCTTTGGTGATGTAGGTCGTAAGGCCAAAGTTTTATTTTACAGTACATTGTTTCAGTTTAAAATAATATGTTGATTAACATAGGTTATATGCATGTATGTGAAGTAATAATGGATTGTGTGTTGTTGAGATTTAGGCGGAGCCTGAGTATATTGTTATTGTCTCTTTTCAGGTTAATTTCGAGACGGTTGAACCATCTGGTTATCCGAAAAATAGAAGAAACTCTGCCGAATTCATCTAAAAATTCTACATTTAGATTATTTTTCTAGAAACCATTCCTTTTATAATTCATTTCTTCATCTTTCTTTCTCCCAATTGAGTTAAATGTGAGACCTTATGGAGATCTAGTTGTCTCTTTCGGGTCTCATGTTCGCTTCAAAAAATATGGGGCACGACACCTTCTATAATACCCTGTCAAACCTAGAAAACTACAAATCTCAGAAACTGACTTGGGCTATTTCTAGTTTAGCACAGATTCCAGCTTTGCTGGATCGACATAAATCCCCTCTGCTAATACAACATGTACCAAGAATTTTACTTATTTTAACCACAACTCTTATTTACTTGCTTTAGCGTACAGGTGGTTCTCTCTCAACACTTGCAGAACTATCCTTAAATGTCGCCCATGTTCTTCTTCAAAAGGTGAGTACACCAGAATATCATCAACGAATACCACTATAAATTGGTTCAAGTATGGTGAGAAGATATTATTCATTAAGCACAAACACGGCTAGAGAATTGGTTAATATGAATGACATCATTACAAACTCATAGTGACCATATTGAGTTCAGAATGCCGCCTTTGGTATATCTTGCTCCCTGAATCATAACTGATGATAACACGGTCATAGATCAATCTTGGAATAACACTTCGAGCCTCATAATTGATCGAATAAGTAGTCAATCCTCAAAAGTGGGTAGTGGTTATTCACCATGACTCTGTTCAATTGTTGATAGTCAATACATAGCCTTAATGATCCATCGTTCTTTTTGGAAAAGAGGGTTGGCGTTCCCTAAGGCAATGTGCTTGGTATGATAAATCCTTTCCCCAAAAACTCTTGTAGCTGCGTCTTCAACCCTCGAAGCTCTGCTGGTGTCATTCGATGTGGGCCCATCAAAATGGGTGTCATGTTTGGTTACAACTCGATGCTAAAGTCCAAATCTCTTTGTGGTGGCAATCCGGGTAGCTCTTCTAGAAATACATCGACGTAGTCGCACATAACTCGCAAAAGTTATAGGGTTGATTAACTCCATTCGTTGAGTATCAGACTTGCCAGTCTCTCGATTAAGTTTTCACTCCACTAAGACTTTTGACCAACCCTAGGTAAATGATTTTTCCTACTCCCCTTAAATTGGAAACACGATTCGTCTAGAGCGTAAGTTGTGATCCTCTTCTGATAGAAATCAATCATCGCCTGATGTCTTGATAACCAGTCCATGCCAGGATGACATCAAAATTGAACATTTTGATAACTCGTAGAACGCAGATCAGATGAAGGCTTAAAAGTCCTATCTCACAGGAATTACATATAAGACTTATGGGCACACTACCTCCTAAAAGGTGATGCTACTGACATTTGTTTCTCGTATGTTTCAAGCGACAATTCTTGCAATAAGGCACAAGCACTCGAAATGAAGGAATGTTAAGCACAAAATTCAAATAATACTTGTACCCATAATGGTAGAGTAGTAGAGTACCTTCGATCAAGGAAGGCCCTTCCTCCTCCTCCTCTTGCATAGCAAAGACTCGCCCAGCGGCTCTTGGTTGTTTGTTCATTCTTACAACTTTCTTGAAATTGTTAGTTCCAGTCTTCTTTTGAGTAGGATTCCCAAATCCCTAGGCTATCAATTGTTGTCCACCCAATAGTGCATTAACATAGAAGAGTCCCCATTGACTTCTCGATCCAAGTAGCTGAGGATATTCTCTTATCCTATGGCCATGTTGGTTGCACTAGAAACATACTATTTGCGCTGCTGATGTTGGTTGGAAGTCCTTGCTTGTTCCTTGACGAGTTTTCTATTGTTGTCGTCTAGAGCATGGGTTTTAAAGTTTGCTCCTCGAATATTTTTCTGAGGTCCTCTTGTTGGGCTGCCCATTCTCTGATCCTAGATCTTTCTAGAGTCCATTAATTCAGTCTCTATCACAAACGCTACTTGTACCACTTGTGAATACATTGGGAATAGTATGAAAGGAATTTTACCCCGAATAGATGGTTCCAATCCCCACTCCACACCACAAGTCTTCAATTATTTATCAAGTACCAAGGTTGCGGCATGACGCACTAGTTCTTCAAAATGGTTGACGTACTATGTCATGAACATTGTACATTGCTTTAGTTCAATACCAAACAATTTGAACCCTTAAAAGTAAAACAGATCCGCACTTAGAAATTTCGTATGATTACGTTGAACCCAGTATTTATTATTTTATTTTTTACATAAATGTCTATTTTTGGTTTTTTGCCGTTAGGCTGCGTGTTAATGCTTCACGCAGTGAAAATTTTATTTTTGTCCCTAGACAACGTTTTCACTTTCTTCTAGAAGAATTTTCTTATTTTTAATTAATTCTGACCCGGGTTACGTATCAACATTTCCCGAGGAAGAATTAATAACCTTTTTTGTTTGTCCCTAAATTAACGTTTTTACGTTTCTCTAAGAATTTATTATTTTGATTAATTCAGACTTGGGTTGCGTATTAACATTTTTCGAGTTGGGTAGATTTTCAATTGTTTCGACCAACTTAGGTTGTATTATACGCTTCCCAAGAGGAATTTAATGATCTTTTGTCCCTAGATAAACATTTTCACATTTTTTTAGGAGAATTTTTTTTATTTCATTTTTATTAATTCAGGCTTGGGTTGAATATCAACAAATCCCAAGTTGGATAGGCTTTCCATTGTCCCGACCAACTTAGCTTGTATTTTGCACTTCACGGGAAGGGTAGGCTTTCCATCGTCCCAACCACCCTAGGTTGTGTTGCACACTTCTCGAGAGGCAATTAATGATCTTTTTACCCTAGATAAACGTTTTTACGTTTTTCTAGGAAATTATTATTTCATTTTTATTAATTCAGACTTGGGTTGTGTATCAACACTTCCCAAGTTGGGTAGGATTTCCATCGTCCCGACCAACTTAGGTTGTGTTATACGCTTCCCGAGAGGGAATTAATGCTCTTTTGTCCCTAGATAAATATTTTCACATTTTTTTAGAAAATTATTTTTTCGTTTTATCCCTAGACAGACATTTTTACGCTTTTCTAGAGAGTTTTGACTCTTTATTTTCGTTTCTCCCTAGACAAATGTTTACATATGTTTCTAGGGAGGTTTTGTTATTTTATTTAGGTAAGTATTTTCATTCTTTCCTAGATTTATTGAACTTCCTATTTTTGGTCGACTTAAGTTGCGTTTCAACGTTTTCTAAGAGAGAATTTTCTATTTTTAGGTCACTAGATAAGTGTTTTTGCACTTTTCTAGGTTTATTGACTTTTTTATTTTCGGTCCAACTTAGGTTGCGTCTCAACGCTTCATAAGAGTGAATTTTCTATTTTTAGGTCACTAGATAAGCACTTTTGTGCTTTTCTAGGTTTATTGATTTTTTTTCTTTTTGCTCAAAGTAGGTTGCGCTTCCTGCTACCTAATATGAATTTTTTTTATATTTTCTTAGTTAGATTATGCTCTCTATATTTTTCTTTAGCTTTTCCTCTTTTAGTTTATCTCATATGACGGTTTTTGTGTTTTTTTTTCCTTTTTTTTACAAACTGACGACTACTTACGGGGATTTAGAGACTCTTCCCTAATCATTGAGTTGTACGAGGTTCTCCCTCTAGAGAGCCGGGTTCTTGTGGATGCGTCCAGGTTTTGCCGGTTCATCCCCCTCCTCACGAGTACTCATAATGATCGAGTACTCCTGACGACGCTAGTGGAGAGGTGGTGGGACACCACCAATACCTTCTACTTCCCATCGTTCAAGGCCACCGTGATCCCACTGGATTTTGCTATGATCACGGAGATCAGGGTAGGGGAGATCCAATCTCTCTTGACCCCACTACCGGATCGTGTCCAGAGTTCTCACCTACTAGCTAGGAGGGGTTCCACCGTTGTCCGATCGGGGGCGTATCCAGTATGCCTGGCTCGTAGACAGCTATATAGGGTTCGAGTACACCGAGCCCCTCCACTTTGAGTGGGTCGCTCGGGCATTTATGCTCTATCTATTCGGTGCTTTCCTGTTCACAAACAGGCAAAACACTATTCAGCAACACTTTCTAGGAGACTTGCATGACCTTCACCGGATATCATCCTTCGATTGGGGAGGAGCAGTGTTGACCACCCTGTATTCCAGCCTACGTTCTGTGTGTCGGGCCAAGAAGATGTCTGTGATAGAGTACTAGCGGATGTTTGAGGTACAATTTTGATCACACTCTTTGTCTTTTCAGTTCATTTGTACCTTATCTCTTATTAACTTGGCCTAACACTTATTCTATTTATTTATTTTTGTTATCTTTTTTTATGTTTCTTCTCTTTTTTTTTATCTTTTCTTATTTGCAGCTATGGGCCTACGAGTTCCTGAGGTTATCAACCCCAGAGAACACTCACCCGGATCCCTAGATTATTCCACGGGCAGCTCAGTGGGATCGGAGCACTCGGGGGAGGAAGGAGGACGCAAAGGATCTGAATACCTACCATCTTCATCTGGATCACCTATCCCCTGCACAGGTATGTTGTATTTTCATTTTACGCATGTTTGATTTTATTTTAGTGATTCCTCTTGTATGTAATCTGTGCTTGGTTTATTTTTCAGGTGAATTGGAGGGTGTGGGATGGCATGGAGGCTAGGACAGGCGTGGAGCTGATGAGGAGCCGTCAATTTCATCAGATGAGGATCCTGTTGGAGGGTCTATTTTTATGAGAGTGGTTCTTAGGCGAGCGGGTAATCTGAAAGTTCCTGGGGTTCGACCATTTTTGGGACCCTCAGCCACCTCCACTCAGCATGAGGTCGACGCATGCCATGTCGTTTGAGGATGTCGTCAAGGCATTGTACGGCTTTGCGGCTGGGGATTTCTTAGTCGAGGGAGAGTACATCACCTTTGCACGCGACCACCTGATGCGTCTAATGGACATCCATCTTGCAGAGGTGCAGGCTAGACAGCCGTCGACATCTCAAGTTCCTCCGGTGGTAGGTGGTCATCCTGCTCATGCTGGTGGTGGTAGTGCTGCGACTACTCGAGCTGCCTCTACTGCAAGCATTCGGGCTCCCACTCCGGGTCAGGACACTCTTATCTTCCATCCTCTGCCATAGGTAGTGGATATATTTAGGTTTGGGCATCCTTACCCCATTCCTATTACCACTCCTGTGGTGCAAGAGCTACGTCTTAGTAGCAGGGATGACCAGGTACTTCCTCTTTTTCCATATTTCATTTATTTCCTTCTTTTAGCCACATATGTCATTTCGTCTAACATTTATCTTTTATTGGCCTATTTTAGGTTCCTCAGGCTTGCCATACTTTTATGGAGGACTGCATCACTACCATCACGGGTCTTATGATCCTATTGAGGCAGCAGTCCCAGATACTCATCGACGCAAACCTGGATCCTCTCCCTCGAGATCCCTTCCCTCACCCTCGCCCGATGAGTGTTTTATCAATTTTTTTTTCACTCGTATGCCTTTCTCTTTTTCATTTTATTTATTTCTGCACACGCACATATTCTGACTGGACTTATTCTTTCTTTCGCTTTCTCTTATTTTTTTATAGTCTCGCTCTGTTAGTCGTATTTTCATTCATGGGACATCTTAGTCCTCCTGTGCCGCCACTCCGCCTCCTGCTGGTCCATCTGCAGCTGTTTCCTAGGGATCTTCCCTGTGGACTGGGGTTCGGGTGCGTCAGGTCGATAGTGACTAGGACTTCAACCCGGGGAATGCCACCACTTCTGTATCCTCTCTCCCAGAGCCTCCGCGTCGCACTCATCGCCGACGTGATTAAGATGTCCTATGTTTTTTCTTTTTTATTGAATGTACACTTAAGATACACTTTCTTTTTTTGCATATACATTTTTATTATTATTTTTTATGGGATAGGCCTTCGTGCGTAATTAGATATTTTATTCAGCATTCTTTTTAGTTATTTTTTTTTTCATTTCTTCTTCTATATGGATATTTAATTTATTTATATACATGGATTGCACTTTATCTACATGGACTGTACATCTACAGAGGTTCACTATATACAGGGATTATGCGACTCCTCACTCTTTTAAATACAATCATTAAACGTTAAATCTAGAATAAAGGCGTAAAATTTGGAGGAGGGGCATTTGAACCCTAGAATCAAAGGAATAAAAGCATGGAATATGAAATGGGATAAACCTAGAAAGGTAGAATTGATAAAAAGATTCCAAATAATTTTGAACAAGGATATTTTAAATGTTGAGTTAGAAAGTCTCATGAAAGACGAAAAATATGCAGAAAATAGAAACAGGCCCAAGTAAGGCCTAGGAACTCCTAAAACCCACAAATTTTAATAAAAATTTGGGTAGAGAAAGAGTCTAAACCCAACAAAAAGGGTGCAATAGATCCATGAACCAAACAACTCAATTGGAAGATTCGAAGAAGATAGTTCAAGAAAGGCCTAAATGAGGCCCAAATTATGAGAAGTCCAATAGGGAAATGAATTAGGACTTTGGGCCAAACATTATGAAAGCCCAATATATATAGATATTTGAGCCCGATTATTTTATTAGTGGCCCAATAAATTAAATTACAAGATCAAATCAAAGAAAAGTCCAAAAAGTATAATTTAACCCAAATGAATTAAAATGGGCCCAAATTAATTTTTAATCCCAATAATTATTAAATAAACAAATAAAATAGATATAAATATATAATAATGTTCATATTTTCAAGAGGAGGAGAGAGGGGTTGTGACACCTCACTTTTCACAACACAAATATTAAGCACAAAACTGAGAATAAAGGTGTTACGCCTTGAAGGATGACATTCGAACCCTATAAACAAAAGGATGAATGTATGAAAAATAAAATAGGATAAACCTAAAATGATGAAAGAAATAAAAAGAGTTCAAATAAATTTTGAACAAGGAGGTTTTAATACATTCAAGTTGGAAAGTCCAACGAAAGGCGAAAAAGGCGCAGAAAATCGAAACGGGCCAAAGTAAGGCCCATGAATACCTAAACCCCAAAACTCTAAATACAAATTTGGATAAAGAATGACACTAAGCCCAACTATAAGGGCACAATAAAATCACAAATCAAATAACTCAAGTTGAAGAGTTCAAAAGAAAGAAGGTTATGAAAGGCCTAAATGATGTCCAAACTTTAAGAAGCCCAATAGGAAAATTTAATTAGGACTTTGGGCCAAACATTATTGGGGCCCAATATAATTAATTATTTGAGCCTAATTAGTTTATTAATGGCCCAATTAAGTTAATTACAAGCTCAACCCAAAGTTAGGACCAAACTTTGAAATTTGACCCAAATAAAGTTAATTTGGGCCCAAAGTGAATTTCAATCTCATGAATAATTAAAATAAATAATAAAAACAATAAAATGAAGCTTCTAGAAGCTCCTAGAGAGCTCTGTCCGAATTCCCCCTTGAGGGGAGAAGGGTGATGTGACAACTTTAGTGGAAAAAGAAAAAAGAAAAGAAAGGAAAAGATGGAAATGATGTTCGCTTAGAAGAATGGTATTCCCTACATCACCAAGTCTCCTAAAGTCTTCAATTAATAGTTTAAGCACATGGAAGAATGATGAGAGGAGATGTGATGTGATGTGACAGAATTAGAATTAAAATAAAAGAAAAAGGAAAATATCATGTTAAGTACCATTAAATTAGGGAATTTATTCCCCATTAAACAAAACAAGACCTTATGGCCTAAGAAAAATGGATTATTGAATCCAAACAAGGTATTAGAAGTCTTGGTGCCAAAGATTTAGTTGGGATTGAATTGAATTCGAAGAACAAGAATTCAATAAAAAGTTGGATGAAAACTAAATGAAAGGCAATATAGTCTTTTTATCCCAAATCTTTTCCTATAAATAGAAGACCTTTTTCCACACTTTAAAACATTTTTTCAACCTCTCCCTCTCTCTAAAATTTCGGCCAAGACCAGAGGAGAAGGAGAAGAAAATAAAGAAAAAAGAAAAAAGAAGAAGAAGAAGAATAAGAAGAGGAATGAGGAGGAAGAAGAAGGAAAAAAAAGGGAAAGACATTAAAGCTAAGCCCTAGTTTTTGGAGCAAAGAAAACCACCAAGTAATTTATCTTCAAGATTTTCATCTCCTAATATCATCTTCTCATCTTTGATCATCTCTAAGACAAAAGAGACATGGACAAAAATGGATAAGAAAAAAAGATGAACTATGAAATCAAGAATATGAAGTTAGAACCTTGTTCTAGGGGAGTTTTGAAAGGACCAAAGAGGAAGAACAAATAATCTAGAAAGGGATTAAGAACCTTTTTATGAGGATTTTATGTTGTTGAGATATGTTTCAACATGCTTTGGATGGGTTAAAAAATGAGGAATTGATGATTGTATGTTTTTGCGAATAAATCATAAAAACAGAGTTGTTTTTAATCCATTCTCATAATCTTCGTGTGAACCAAATGAACCTCAAATAAAAATCTATTTCTAAAAGAGGCGCTTTAGGATGTCTTGAATATATGTGATTTTTGGTTGGACGCGAAAATGTATTTTTTAACCTTTTTTCCATTTTTACAGTTTCTGTGACAGAGAGGAAGAATATTAGTTCACTTTGAACCCTTTTATCTTGTTCTATAAACATCTCCTTGAGATGACCCACATATCCAAAGTAAGTTTTATGAGTCTAGTGTCACACCTGTTTTACAGAAGTTAATTTCATTGAGTATATTTCGAGATATTTAGAATCTACCAAACATACTCCTTTTTTGATAGATTCTGTTGTACCATTTTTTGGACCCCTTTCTGTTAGCAACCAGCTCTCGGGTTCTTCATAAAAAGTCTAGATAACATCTTACGCTAGCTCTTTGTAAATGTTCAGCATTTTTAAGTGAGTTTTGGTATTTTTAAAGTATTTTTAGAACAGTGTGGCAGAATTTGGAAATGAGAAGAATGTGATTTAAGAAGGGTTTAAGCAAACCTAAGTACCTAAGCCTAGGTTAGGGACATTGGGGATCATGAGGGTACCAAGAATGATAAAAAAGGATATAACTAAGAAGAAGAATACCCCACTTGCATACCCACAAAAACATGCATGTGTCGCTTTAGTTTACGTAGTTAAGTTCCTATCCGATCTATGTATTAGGAACCGAAGTTTCGGAGTGAACCGGAAGGTGTGGCTCAAGGAGAAGCACTCGTCTTTGAGGTGGGTTTTTCTTATCACTAGTTTGGTATTATGAATTTGTGAATGGTTAAATTCCTTATGATTTCATGCTTTACGATTTGATAAAATGAATGATTGTTTTACTTGCGAAAGGAAGCTATGTGGCGAACTTGTGTTTTATGAAATGACTTGTGAACCTATGTTTTCAAACATAGTGGAAGTGAGATGTTTTATGAAATTTACGGTGATGTTACTTGAGAATGAGACGATGCCTA
>JAUTBS010439913.1:0-15537 GCA_032361285.1 Aequorea victoria | reverse complement strand
ATATTGTTTATCTTTCCGCTGCATAACTTGTTTTTGATTGAAGAATTTGAAAGAGTTTAAAAGAGAATAAAAGTTTGCCATCAACCCATTCACCCCGCCTTTGGGTTGATTATACCTAAATCCAAACACCTTAGTGTATCAACATAAATGAATCAAACGTAATGTAAAACGTTTAAGGCTTGCGATGACCTCACAAAAAGAGCAAAACTGGAGTAACATAGTAACATCAAAAAATGAGGTGGGTGACAAAGACCCAGCTATTGAGTGCGTAAAACCCCGAATGAGAACAAACAAAAGAGTGTGGGTGATGAAACCCGTCTTAACTAAAAAAGAAGCTTCAGGTCGCAGCTCGACGATAAAAAAACTTAGGATTTTCTCGAGAAATCCTAAGCGAGAGAAACAAAAATGTGGGTGGTAAAACCTGACTTTAAACGAAAAAGGGGAACGATGAGATTCTGGATCTCTAGGTCCAATAGAAGGTCGCGGAAAAAACTTTTCTTAGAAAAATGTTGAGATTTCTAACGTCTTAACGCCTCAGGATTTACTTGGAAAATCCCAGAGAGAGAAAAGAAAAAGGTGCGGGAGAAGCCTGACTTATCCGTCGATATTCGTATCTCTACGGCAAAAAGAAAAGTACAGGGTGCTAGAGGAGCCCAGCTTATCTGTCAAGACTCGCATCTCTACGGCAAGAAGAAAAATAAATGTGCGGGAGAAGCCCGGCTTATCCGTCGAGACTCTGATTCTCTATGGCAAGAAAAAAAATAAAGGTTCGAGAGCATCCCAGCTTTTTCGTCGAGATTTGCATCTCTACGATAAGAAGAAAAAGAAAGGTGCATGAGAAGCCTGACTTATCCGTCGAGATTCTGAATCTCTACGGCAAGAAGAAAAATAAAGGTGTGGGAGGAGCCCGGTTTATTCGTCAAGACTGTGAATCTCTACGGCAAGAAGAAAAAGAAAGGGTGTGGGAGGAGCCCGGCTTATCCGTCGAGATTCGCATCTTTACGGCAAGAAGAAAAATAAAGGGTGCGTGAGAAGCTCGGCTTATCCGTTGAGAATTGTATCTCTATGGCAAGAAGAAAATTAAAGGTGCGGGAGAATCCCGGCTTATCCGTCAAGATTCATATCTCTACGGCAAGAAGAAAAATAAAGGGTGAGGAGAAGCCTGGCTTATCTGTCAAGATTTGCATCTCTACGGCAAGAAGAAAAATAAAGGGTGCGGGAGGAGTCCGACTTATCCATCGAGACTTGTATCTCTACGGTAAGAAAAAAAATAAAGGTGCGGGAGGAGCCCGGCTTATCTGCCGAGATTCACATCTCTATGGTAAGAAGAAAAATAAAGGGTGAGGGAGAAGCGCGGCTTATCCGTCAAGATTTGCATCTTTACGGTAAGAAGAAAAATAAAGGGTACGGGTCTCTTTAGATAGGTGTAAGGGGCTTGTGTCATTTCCTGGGACGTTCGGGGACTGTTTAATGTTTTTTCCCCTGAACGACCCATTTTTGTTAGCTTTTTCACGTTTTTAGCTCTAAAACTGTACTCGAGCGTCAAAACTGCGTGTCGTCAGCTTCTACAAATTTGTTTTGAAACGTACAAGGTGCTCGTGTCATTACCCTAGATGTTCCAAGGCCGTTTTATGTTTTCTCCCCCCAAACAGCCCATTTTCATTAATCTTTTCACATGTTTAGCTCTAAAACCCTACTCGGGCATCGAAACCGTGTGTCGTCGGCTTTAACAAGTTGTTTAGACACGTGCGAGGTGCTCATTTTATACCCTAGGATGTTCAGGAGCTGTTTTATGTTTTCTTCCTTTGAACGACCAATTTTCGTTTATTTTCTTCATGTATTTAGCTCTAGAACTTTGGTCGGGCATCAAAACCGCATGTCGTTGTCATCTCCAAGTTACTTTAGACACATGCGAGGTCCTTGTGCCATTTTCTAGGATGTTTGGGGATGTTTTATTTTTTTTCACCCCCGAACAACTTATTGTTATTAATTTTTCAAGTTTTAAGCTAAAAACTCTAGTCAGGCATGCAAACCACGAGTCGTCGGTTTCTTAAAGTTATTTTAGACACCTGTGAGGTGCTCGTTCCATTCCCCGTATCGTTCGGGGCTATTTTATTTTTTTGCCCCTCAAACGGCCCATTTTTGTTAACTTTTTTACGTTTTTCGCTCTAAAACTTTACTTGGGTGTCAAAATCGCGTGTTGTCGGTTCTACAAGTTTGTTTAGACACGTACGAGGTGCTTGTGTAATTCCTCGAGACATTTAGGGGCCATTTTATATTTTTGCCCCCGAATGGCCCATTTTCATTAACCTTTTCACGTTTTTAAATCTAAAACTCTACTCGGGCGTCAAAATCGCGTACTGTTGGCTTCTACAAGTTTATTTGGACACGTGCGAGGTGCTCGTGTTATTCCTGGGGATGTTCTTGTTAGATTATGTGGAAAATTGCCTATGGATCTTAGATTATATCATTAATACGGATTAATTTTAGATTATTCGGAGTTCAAAAATTACCTATTGATTCTGGTAGGTTTGAATCAGAACTGCAACTCCTCGGATCTTTCAGTGTATGATCCGATTGCACGATCAGCAAGAGCATGGTGGGTGGTCACCGATCGGGCTGTAGCCTCTCTCTTTTTCTTCTAACTAAAACTCTAGTTGTTGTCTACAATATGAGTTCTGACCTAATAATCAGAATAAACCTCATATTTATAAGAATGAGGGGCATCTGATTTGTAATTATGGACTACATTGGGAACCCAAGGATAATAATTAAATTGACTTCCAAAAGAATTATGAAATTACATACCAGCACCCCGTGATATATTACTAATTCTTTTAATTGTAATTAATTCCACTAAATAATTACAACTGCACTCTAATTTAATTATCTTAGATCATTACGAGAAGAATCCTTATTTGCCAAGTTATATAGAAAATAATATGATCATCCGTGTTAAGTTTCCAATACCTTCTTAGTGAAATTTAATTACTGACAATTTAATTTCACTAACATCTACAATTCTTGATTACCAAATTTAAATTATTTTATATTCTACCAGATTAAATTAATAATCCACTAATCAAGTTTACTGGTAGCAACAAAACTTATGAATTTATCAAGGGGGTATTACAATCCATAATTATTCTGGACACGAATTGCTCCAAAATATAACATTGATCATATTCTAATATTTATTATCCAAATTACTGGGTCTATTGAAATAATAAGATTGAATCTCGGCCGTAAGTAATTCAAAGTAATAAAATATAACACATCAGCATTCAATATTTTTCGGGATTAAGAATCTATGAGCCCTCGAGTAATCTGTGAAATTGTATAAGTTCAATCATGTCAGTGTATGGACTTTAATTTGACATTTAGTCATATTCAATACATTCTTGGTGTACCGAACACAATTTCCCTTGAATTATCGAATAAATTCATGTGATTAAGAGAAACCACTAAGATTGTATTCGCAGTTATACCGATAAGATGTCAACCATATCTAGGATGTGAACTAATATAATTATATAAGAACTGAATTTCAAATCTTCTGTAAGTAAGTCAAGCTCTACTTACCAGAATGATATTGTGTATAATTATCGACATTTTACATATTAATTATAAATAATTAATAATGCAATTTTTATAAACACAAATATAAATAGATTTAGAAAATTCATTATATTATTAAAAAATAATATAAAATTTCTCACACTGATTTTATATAAAAACTCTAACAGTTTGGGGGCAAATTTATGTTTTCGGCCCACGAACGGTGCATTTTCGTTAACTTTTCACGTTTTAGGCTCAAAAACTCTACTCGAGTGTCGAAATCGCATGTCGTCAGTTTCTAGAAGTTTTTTAGGCATGCGTAAGGTACTCGTGTCATTTTCTAGCCCCTTCAGGTTGCGAAAACATACCCAGGCCATTCGGTGGATGTTTTTTATTTTCGCCCCTCGAACGGCCCATTTTTGTTAATATTTTCATGTTTTTAGCTCTAAAACTCTATTTGGGCATTGAAATCTCCTTCCGTAGGCTTCTGCAAGTTTGTTTAGACACGTGTCATGTGCTCCTATCATTCCCAAGACATTTGGGTGTTGTTTTATGTTTTGGCCCCCGAATGGTCCATTTTTGTTAACTTTTTCACATTTTTATCTCTATAACTCTACTCGGGCATCGAAATCATGTCCTGTACTTCTACAAGTTGATTTAGACATGTACAAGGTGCTTGTGTCATTTCCCAGGATGTTCGGGGGCTATTTTAGTTTTTTTGTCCCATGAGCGGGCCCATTTTTGTTTTTTTGTACTACGAGCGGCCCATTTTCATTTACTTTTTCATGTTTTAAGCTCAAAAACTCTACTCGGGTGTTGAAACCATGGGTCATTAGCTTTTACAAGTTTGTTTAGACTCGTGCGTGGCGCTCGTGTCATTCTCCGGGTCGTTCGGGGGATGTAATTGGTTTTAGACCCTCAACACCCCATTTTTGTTAACTTTTTCACGTTTATTGCTCGAAAACTCAACTCGGACATCTAAATCACGTTCCGTCGGCTTTTACAAGTCTCTTTAGACACGTGCGAGATGCTGGTGTCATTTCTCGGTATGTTCTGGGGTAGTTTAATGTTTTGGCCCCCCGAACAACACATTTTCATTAACTTTTTCACGTTTTTAGCTCTAAAACTCAACTCGGGCATCGAAGTCCCATGCCGTCGGCTTCTTCAAGTTTGTTTACATACGTGCGAGGTTCTTTTGTCATTACTCAGGACATTCAGGGAATGCTTTCTATTTTTGCCACCCGAACGACGCATTTTCATTAATTTGTTCACATTTTTAGCTCAAAAATTCTAATCGGGTATCAAAACCGCATGCCGTCAGCTTTTACAAGTCTTTTTATACATGTGCGAGGTGCTCGTATCATTATCGGGATGTTTAGGGGCTATTTTATATTTTTTTTTCCACCCGAACGACCTATTTTTGTTAAGTTTTTCACATTTTAAGCTCAAACATTCTACTTGGGCGTTGAAACCGCTTGTAGTCGGCTTTTAGAAGTTGGTTTAGACATGTGCAAAGTGCTCTTGTCATTTTCTGGAACATTCAGGGGTTGTTTTATGTTTTTATCCCCCGAATGGCCCATTTTTGTTATTATTTCACGTTTGAATCTCAAAAACTCTACCCGGGCATCAAAATCGCGTGTCGTCGACTTCTACAAATTTATGTTGACACCTGCAAGATGCTCGTGTCATTCTTGAGGTCGTTTTGGTGTTGTTTTACGTTTTCTCCCAATAAACAACCATTTTCGTTATTTGTTTTCACATTTTAGCTCTAAAACTCAAGTTGGGCATCGAAACCATGTGCCATCAACTTTTTCAAGCTTGTTTTGGCACGTACGAGGTTCTCGTGTTAATCCCCAGGACATTTGGGGGCTGTTTTATGTTATTGCCCTCCGAACGGCTCATTTTCATTAACCTTTTTTTGTTTTTTGCTCTAAAACTCTACTAGGGCGTCTAAACCGCGTGCGTTGGCTTCTACATGTTTGTTTACATACGTACGAGGTACTCGTGTCATTTTCTGGGATGTTCGGGGTATGTTTTATATTTTTGACAAACGGACGACATATTTTCGTTAACATTTTTACGGTTTAAGCTCAAAAACCCTAGTTGAGTGTCCAAACCGTGTGTCGTCGGCTTCTTTAAGTTTTTCTAAACACCTGCGAGGTGCTAGTGTAATTCTCTGGGTTATTCTGGAGTTGTTTTATGTTTTTGCCTCCTGAATGACCTATTTTCATTTGATACCACGTTGAAATGAAGATATTTAGTTTTTAGAGTTTGACATAAGAGAAAAATAGGTTTAGTGTTACTAAGTTAATGAGACCTTGTCACCTCACATCTATTTATATTAAATCAACTATCACATATTTACAATAATACTCTTAAGATAAAAAAATAAAATAAAACTAAAACGCTAACAAACAAACTTGTAAAAGCCGACAACATGCAGTTTTGACTCCTGGGTATGAAACAATTAACAAAAATGGGTCATTCGGTGGAAGAAAACATAAAACATCCCCCGAACGTCCTGGGGAATGACACGAGCACCTCGCACGTGTCTAAACTAACTTGTAAAAGCGGACGACACACAATTTCGATGCTCGAGTAGAGTTTTTGAGCTAAAAAAGTGAAAAGTTAATAAAAATGGGCCGTCCGGGGGCAAAAACATAAAATAACCCCCGAACGTCATGGAAAATGACACGAGCACCTTGCACATATCTAAACAAACTCGTAGAAGCAGACGGCACGCCGTTCCGACATCCGAGTAAAGTTTTAGAGCTAAAAGCGTTACAAATTCAATAAAGTAAATATTTAAACTATATGTTCTTTATAATTGTCCTGACTAATAAATAATCATCACTTACATTTCTTTTCTTCTGCAAATACTCAGTGGTCTTAGATGCAGCTGGATGTCTTATTTTTTTAGTTACGGATATCGATTTTGTTTAAGAAATTATGCCTTGTTTTAATTATATATTTTGATAAATTTTATTTTGGATGTAAGTTTCGGATAACTTTTTAGATTAGTTTTGATGATTGGATGACCGAATATTATTTTTTTGTATGCAGTTGTCACAAGTTTAATTTGTGGAGTGATAATGGTTTGCATTAATTTGTGATTACTTTGTAATGACTTTTGAATATCATTTTAAATTATTTTTGGTGAATGGATGAACAAGTATTATTTTTTTAATGCACAGGTTACATGTTTTATTTGTAGTGTGACAATTGTTTACTTTAGTTTGTGATTAATTTTTTATGTATGAATTATTGTTTTGAATGTAAAAATCACACATTACAGGTTTATATGTATAAAGGAATTTATTGTAATAAAAATATATTTAAAAAAAATATTTTTGGCGACTAAAATATTTTTATCGGCGAAGGCATTTAAAAAATTAAACCTTTTGCTGACCAAAACTTTTAGTCGATAACAGTTTTAAGCAAATATTAAAAACTTTAACCAACTAAATTTTTTGGCCGGCCATAAATAGTCAATGGCGACCTAGATATTTGGTCAGCGAAAGTTTTACAAAACTCGTTATTTTGCCGACAAACAAAATTGGCCGCCAATGAATATCCTTTACCGACAAAAATGTTTTGGCAAGAAGTACATTTGGTTGGTGAACAACATATATTGCCGACTAAATTGATGGTCGGGAAAAATTACTTTTGACAACCAATTATAATGTGGTCGGTAAGGACTTTTGTCGAGCATCCTTTATCGACCAAATTATTTAGTCGGCAAAGATCTTTAACAACCAAATAATGATATTTGCATACCCAAAAATTTCGTCGCCAAAAATATTTTTTCTTGTAGTGCAGTATAACCATTTAAGCAGTATGATATCTATATTACAAAGGAGTATGAAAAATCGTAAAATCCCTTTTTATATTTTAATTAATAAAAAATTTGGTTTTAAAAATTCGATTAATCAATCCATGATAATTAATTCACGAGAAGACAAAGAAAAAATCAAACCATTCAAACACATAGGATTTATACGTGAAAAAATCCAACTGGAAAAAAATCACGAGACTGAATCCACAGTCCAGGAAAGCAATGCACTATAATCAACGAACAGTTACAAAACTTCACTTACAGACCATAATCGAATCTGCAATCTATATCTTAAGCAGGTAGCCGAATTCTCGTTCACCACTCTCCAGTGCTTTGGTTCCTATCACCGTTGTAACGAATTCTCGAAACAACGTCCGTCAGAATTCTCTGACGAATCTTTCACGCGCAACGAATCCTCGAAGCAGTCAAGCAATATCCAATCTTGTATTTATTCAATGATCTCCCATGGAAGAAACAAAAGCTCTCTGTCTATAAGTCTGCAATTTTTTCCCCTTAAGCTCTGTAAAAAGCCAAGCGTCTTTTCCTCCTTTTAAAACAAATGAAGTGTCGAATCTGCAGCAAGTCCGCTCGAGCGGTTCCAAATCTTCAGGAATAGAAACAAAGCATCCGCGAGTCAAACATTTTCCAAATCTTCCAAACTTATCACCAAGCTTCTGATTTTCTTTCAAACTTATCAAAAGCACCCTTCCAAAAAGATCAGATAAGCACTATCTACCAAAAGGGATACAATCAACCCAAAACAGAAATAATTCAAATTGCCATAAAACAATCTAGATCTAGAAAAATAAATTATTTTAATTAAATTAATCTAATTTTCATAACAGAGTATAATGTTGATGTGATATTTGTCCCACTTGACACTTTAAAGAATTGAGATTTTATTAATTCAGTAATTAAGATTATATTCATTTTTTCACTTTTTCTCTCTCATATTAAAGATTTTTTAAAAAAAAAAATCAATTTTTTTCTCTCTTATCTCTTTAATTATATCTTTTTCTCATTTTTCCTTAATTATTATTTAAAATTAAATTTAGAATTAAACTCATTAAAAACTGTCTTTACGCATGGGCAATTTACTAAAAACTATCTTTACGCCTGGGCAATTTACTAGTAACATAACAAAATTTGAACCTTTGTAAGACATAAATTAACAATATAGGCATCAATTTCAATGACAAACTTATGCATGCACAATACATAGACTTATACATTCACAAAACAACATGTTCAATTAATAATATCTAAATTAACCATCCAATAACGTTCTACTAATGCAAAGAATATGAGTAATCAAACGTAACCATAGTATAACAAAAAATTAAATATCTCTAACAGAATAAAACTAGAGTGTATCAAAATAGTACAATCAACAAAAATAAATCTCAAATACATATCAACGTCCGATAAAATAAGATAAAATGATAAAAAAAAATTAAAACCAATATATCTTGTCCACTACGATCCCCACCAACTCAATGCATATCCAATCTGTAAAAATAATAGAAGAAGAATATTAAATTCTCATAAATCATGTTTATAACTTAGATATCTTAACATCATAATCAAATATAAGTAAAAGGACGATTTTCTCCACTAACTCAAATTGGATGTCCAAGTAACAATTGTGGCTATACCACAGTGTGTGTCGAGTTTGGTTGCATTCTCAGGTCGTTTAATCATTTTGGAGTACGAGTCGCTCGTTTTAAACTAATTTGGGAGAAAAATCCAACCTACATGTAAAATGGAGACCAAACCCATAAACGGGTGTTTTGTGCATGTGCCATAAGTTTTTATAACTTTGTTTAGTCACTACGGAGGTGTTAGTGCCAGTGCCCAGAGCTTTTTGTGACTATGTTACAATTTTTTCCCGACTTGTTATTTTCAAGTCTAAGTATCAAAAGACGCAAAAAACTGGGTCCAAAACCATAACCGAGCGTCTCGTGCATGTTTCGTAAGTTTCTACAACTTTGTCTAGTCGCTACAGAGGTGTTAGTTCAAGTTTCTAGTCCATTCTATGGTTGTTTAACAAATTTCCCCCATAGTTCCTATTTTAATGCCTAAATGTCAAGAAAATGGAAAATGGAGCCCAAACTCATAATCGGGCATCTCGTGCATGTGACGTATGTTTCTAAAACTTTGTTTATTCTATACGGAGGTGTTAGTGATGGTCATTGGCCCTTTCCATGACTATTTTATAAATTTGTCCCCCGAGTTGTTATTTTCAAGCCTAAGTGTCAAAAAAATACAAAATCGAATCTAAACCCATAACCGGGCGTCTCGTACATGTGCCGTAAGTTTCTAAAACTCTTTTAAGCCACTATGGAGGTTTTTAGTGTCGGTTCTCGACCGTTTCTGTGGATGTTTTACAATTTTTCCATTCGATTTGTTATTTTCAAGCTTAAATGTCAAGAAAATGCAAAATCGAGCTCAAACCCATAATCAAGCGTCTCGTGCATGTGCCATAAATTTATATAACTTTGTTTTGTCTCGATGGAGGTGTTAATGCCGATGCCCGATACTTTCCATGACTGCTTTACAATTTTGCCTCCCGAGTTATTATTTTCAAGACTAATTGTCAAGAAAACGCAAAAGCTGAGCACAAACCCATAACCGGGGGTCTCGTGTGTGTGTCGGGAGTTTCTACTACTTTTTTTAGTCTCTACGAAGCTGTTAGTGCTAGTGCCCAGCCATTTTTGTGGCTATTTTATAATTTTGCCTCCTGAGTTATTATTTTCATGCCTAAGTGTTACGAAAATAGAAAACCGAGCCTAAATTCATAACCGACCTTCTCGTGCATGTGTCGTAAGTTTCTATAATTTTGTTTAGTCTCGATGGAGGTGTTAGTACCAGTTCCAACCCTTTTTGTGATTGTTTTACAATTTTGTCCCTAGAGTTGTTATTTTCAAGCCTAAGTGTCAAGAAAATTCAAAATCGAGCCCAAAGTCATAACCGCGCATTTCGTGCATGTGTCACAAGTTTCTACAGGTTTATTTAGTTTCTATGGAGGTGTTAGTTTTAGTGCCCAGACCTTTCCAGGACTGTTTTATAATTTTTCCCCCGACTTGTTATTTTCAAGCCTAAACATCAAGAAAACACAAAATCAAGCCCAAACCCATAATCGGGCATCTCGTTCATGTTCCGTAAGTTACTACAACTTTTTTTAGTCTCATGGAGATGTTAGTTCTGGTTCCTGGTCCTTTCTGTGGCTGTTTAAAAGAGAATACAATAATTTCTATGTATTAGGTTATCTCATATAAGAGATACCTTATGTCTTTTTACTAATCATCAAAAATTACAAAGGCAGGAAAAAGAACAAGAAAGGAAATAACAAGAATTCAGGAAAAATAAAAGTAGGAAATAAATCCTAGAAGATTTTAATTCCAACACTCCCCCTCAAACTAGTGCGAAAATATCAATCAAACCCAGCTTGACACTTGATGATTGCAACAAAGATGGTCTCACTCACTTAGTGAACATATCTGCTTTTTGTTCTGATGAAAAAACAAAGGAGGGGGTGATAGTGTCTGCTCGAACTTTTTCCTAAATAAATTGAATGTCAATTTCTATATGTTTGGATCGTTCATGAAGAACTGAGTCTGAGGCAAGCATAATGACAGATTTGTTGTCACAAAATAATTGAGAAGATTCTCTCTCCACGAAGACCAATTCAACAAGAATAGATCAAAGCCAAAGTATTTCACAAGTACCTTGGGCCATAACCCTATACTCTGCCTCGGCTGAAAATCGTGAGATGACTACTTACTTCTTACTTTTTAAGGTGATTACCATAGAAGGTACATATACCAGAGGTAGAGCGTCCGTCAGTCTTAGACCCAGTATAATTGGTATCAGTAAAATATGAAAGCCCAGATTGAATACCAATAGAGAAGAATAAGCCAAGACCAGGACAAGTCTTAAGATATCTTAGAATATAAAAAATTGCATCCATATGGGCCTGTTGAGGAGCATACATAAATTGACTGACAACACTTATTACAAAGGTCAAGTCTGGTCTGGTATTGATCAAGTAAATTAGGCGTCCAACAAATCGTTGATAAGTAGAGAGATTGAATAGCGATTCCCCAGATTCAACTGAAAGCTTAAGATTAGAATCTATCGGGGTAGAGGCTGACTTACACCCTAACATGTGAGTATCTTGAATGAGGTCCAAGGTGTACTTACGCTGAGAAAAAAATTCCCTAATGAGAGTGAGCAAACCTTAATACCGAGAAAGTACTTGAGGGGCCCAAATCTTTAATATCGAAAGCTATTCCAAGATCTTATTTTACCTAAGTAATACCTGAGATATCATCGCCAGTGAGAATAATATCATCCACATAGACTAAAAGAATGATACAATGACTATTAGGACAGCGAGAGATAAAGCATGTGTGGTCAAAGTGGTATTAAATAAAATCCCGAGATAGGATAACAGTACTGAACCGACTAAACCACACCCTCAGTGACTGTTTTACCCTATAAAGAGACTTACGAATGCAACAGACCTTCCTAGTATACTTCCCCTCAACCCAAAAATATGGTGGTGGATCCATATAGATTGTTTCAACCAAATGCCCATGTAGAAAGGCATTTTTGACATCCAGTTAATGAAGAGACCAAGAATGAGAAGCGGCTAAGGAAAATAGAAGACGAACAGTAGTCAATTTAGCTACCAGAGCAAAAGTGGCACCAAAATCTTTACCCGAAACCTTGATGAAGCCTTTAGCGATGAGGCAAGCCTTATAACGATTCACAGAACCATCGGATAAATACTTCACATTGAAGTAGTCAATTTGTCAACAAGCAAGCAAATTCTTTCTTACCAGGAATAACAAAACCTTATATTTTGATGCATGTAGAACTGCTCCTCAAGCTCTCCATGTAAAAATATTATCTTCACGTCAAGACGTTCAAGCTCTAAGTCAAGACTTGAAACAATGTCAAGCAAAACTCAAATAGAGTTATGCTTCACAACTGGTGTGAATACTTCATTGAAATTTACACATTCCCTTTGGCTATAACCCTTTGCCACTAACCGAGCTTTATACCTTGCATCTTCTACATCTGGAATGCCAAAATTTCTTTTGAAAATTGATAGCTGTCGTGTGTGATCAAAAATACTATTTGTAAAATCGAGTAAAAATAACTACTCCGTAGAATAGCGGTTAAGACCGGATATCGTTCGTAGGAACAAAAATGCTAAGTTGTATTGAGTTTCGATTAATTCTCAATTTAATTCGATTGAAAGGGTTTATTTTGATTAACCTAAAATGATGCAAGCAATAAAAATTAAATTAAATTAATTAAATGGCACCTAGGGAATGCGACTCCATCCTAGCTTAGTAATTGCAGGTCTTCAAATAATTTTCAAATGTTTGCAGACAGATCATTAAAGACATCATTATGGCTACAAGCGCTAATGATGCGTCAAGAAAAATCAAATGAATGTCGACCGACATAAAATATTTAAATTGGCACGAGTTGTCCATACATGAGTTATGTCACAACTCGTCTTCTCCGAGCATATTCTATCACAATAAACATTCATCGAATCAATGAAAAACATTACATAATACATCATTATTCTAATCACAGAAAAGAATAATGATTAAATGAAATAAAAACCTTTAAAAACTATATTTGATTACAAGAATCAAAATCATCCAAACACGTTATATAAATAATGATCCGAAGAAAAAGCATCCAAAAACTAAATGAAAAAACTACATTATAAAAGCTAGGGTTTCATTGAAACCCTAGGCAGGAGGGGACTAGCCGCTCATGGACGAGAGGGATGAAGTCGTTAATCCGGATAGACGATCCATCTCCATCTTCTTCTTCAATCTCCTCCTTGAACCCTAGCCTCCTTAGAAGGTTTCTCTCTGATTTTTGGAACCCTAGGAACTGAAAATATGTTCCTTTTTATACCTCTCCCCTGAAGCCTCTCGAAAAATCAAAATTAGAAGCTGTCTCGCAGACGAACGTCCAGACGGAAGGATTTGCGTCCGGACGGAGCTGGGTTGCATCCGGACGAAAATGTCCAGTGGCTCTTGCTTGGCTCTTCCTCTTCAAGTGTCCAGATGAAAGGATTTGCGTTCGGACGTTGGAAATTGTGTCCGAACAGAAATGGGCTGTTTGAACCTTGTCCTCTTTTCTGCACTATTTCTCGTTTCTTGACGTCGTTCTCGCCTTATGTTCGACTATCCACTCCTGCACACAAAATACAACTAAAACCTTTATTAAATAGATAAAATGAGGATATAAAATATAAGTTAAAGGGCTTAAATGTGTCTATTTAAGCTCAGATCACACCCCAAACTTATATTTTGCTAGTCCTCGAGCAAAACAAAACAAAAGATAGAAAGAACTACTACTAACATTTTTATTAACGGTGCTCCAACATTAAGCATCAATAGTAAAGGTTACCACTTTTCATACAAGATGTATATAATTCAAAATAGTGTCAATTTGCACAAAAAAATTATTCATATCAATACTCATAGTGTGTGTGTGAACCTGGCTAACTTGAATTACAACTCAATCTCAAAGCTAGAGATAATGTCCAATATCTACTAGAACGGTGCTTCGACTCCAAAACTCACTGGGTATGCACGCAACAAATGATTGCTCAGAAACAGGTGCATTTTAAAACTCTCTATATGTGTATGTAGTAGAGATAATAAAAATAAATCAAAATGAACTGCATACTCGTGACTCAAAGAACACTATAATCAATGAATACACAAAGTCTCATGAAAGGAATGCTAAATGTCAAAATCTAAGAAACTGCTACACAATACCATCCATCCATTATGTTCACAATTGAAACCATGCCATTATTTCGAATCACTTAGAACTTTACTTTAGGTTGTAGCGTTAGGTAGGGGAAAGTGTATACGGTGTAGGTTAGAAAAATATGTCTTATAAAAATAGGAACACGGGATTTTTCTATGAAAAAAAAAATCTCCTTCTCAACTTTACATGTTTCATTTTCTTTCTTTTAACCACAATCATCTATTTTTTTCGTTATTTTTGCCTTCTTTTTGATCACATGAGTATTTGTGTTCTCAACAATGATGATCAAAATACTATATATTCATCTTTTTCAGTTTTTCATTTTTTCACCAGTATTTTTTTTCTTTTATTCTCAACTACTATTTTTTTTTTCTCCTTCTCTTTCTCCCGTACTTTGCAACATAAGGCATTTTTGAAACTGGAGCTTAAAGAAGGAAGGTCTAGCATGTAAAGACTCGAACTGGTGAACTAGGAATAATGTAAATAGGAAAATACAAACAGCTCAAAAACAAAGATGACCTAAGATCATTTTCTAAAAATAACATAATTTTACAAGTGTTCATAAAATCGGGATGGTACTAGCAGCGCAAAATGATGTATTTATAACATTCAACCAAAATAAAATACTAATGAGACTATACAATGACTTAGATAAGCTTTCAAAGAGAGAGAGAGAGAGAGAGAGAGAGAGAGAGTATAGGCTGAAACTCCACAAATGTTCGTCAAGACTTTTAAATTATCCTTACTTTTCAATCAAGAAAATAAACATGCAGCCAAGTGTGTAGTGTGGGTGGATCCGAGTAAAGATCGAATAAAAATTAGGTAAAAAATAGTAAGTGTGGAGAATTATGCTATCATGATACGTAACAGTGTTAACTTCTACTATTTAATCTTATTGATTTGACACCAAATTGTTTCTTCTTATTTATTTATTTATTTATACTTTTTTTAACATGCGATTTAGCTTGTGATACCCCACAATTTAGAATGTCAGCGTCCCGATAGCATAAAAGAAATTAAAAACAAAAACAAAAAAAGGAAGAGAGCACATCGGGTGTGAGTCGTGAGGGAAAAAGGACCCCCCAACTTCTATGCCATGAAATCTGTGAAAATGGAAGAGTAAAAAAACCAAATACAGCAAAAACACAATAAAAATAATAATAATACTAATCTACCATTATACTATAAAAATTTGGATTTTCTCCCAAAAAGAGCTAAGTTTATTGTCTTCAGCCAGATGTTTTTTTTTTTTTTTTTTTTTTTGTAATTAACCAAATAAGGATCATGTATAAATATAATATTGGGCATGATGAAACATATGTCCTTAT
>JAUTBS010439802.1:0-15538 GCA_032361285.1 Aequorea victoria | reverse complement strand
TTTGGATACGTGCAGAAGCTTCTTTAGATATGACTGATGCACTTTTCATCATTGAAAGGCCACAGGAACTGGCCGATGTTCGATTTAATAAAAAATGGGGTGTCTACAGTCACCTAAAGACCTGGTCAGCCCAGAGATGATTGGATCAACTCGAGGTACCTAGCCAAAAAAATCTACAAAGGCTAAATGACCAAAGATATGGTTGGTCAGAAGGCGGTTACATCATTTAGGGATCTAACTGAGCCCACAAGGGAAGTGATCAAAATAATTCAGCAAAAGGTCAGGACATCTAAAGATGTTGACTGAGAACATAAAAACATAGAAAAATTCCTACAGAAATACTTAGGAGTTTGGTGGTCGAATGCTACCAGAAAGCCAGACCGATGAACCAAACACTTGGTAATTTCATTTTCCCAAGGTTCTGGTCAGTCAGAACAGGGAAGAGGCTATCAAAAAGCCCGACCGAGGCATCTAACACTTAGTAAAATAAGCAGTGCAAAGAAATTCATCCAAACCAACTCAGGCATTTAAAAAAAATTCACTTGATTACAGATAGAAAGAATGTTTTTACAAAAAAAAGGGTATAGAAAATGGAAGATTACACAAAGAGCAAAAGAGGAGAAAGAAAAGTCAGGCAGATGGCTTTTCAGTAGTCCTCTCGACCGAGCCCCACTCCTTAGCTTATGGATCATCAGTCTGCTAGTAGAAGTGAGAGAAGTCTAGGCCCTTGAAAGAGGTTTCCGTCTGAGCCTTCATCGCATTGAAGCCATTGACGTAGTACTCGATGGTCTCTACCTCAAACTCCTCTGAAGCCTTGAACGCCTCAACCGCCTCTTTCTTAGTCGTAGCCAGCTCGGAAGAAGCCTTGGCCAGTTTCTCCTCTAGCTCCTTCACCACTTCCTTACTAGCCTCCCTCTCAGCAAGGAGGTCAACCACTTCTTTCTTGGCCTCAGTGGGCACCTGTTGGGCCTCGGCCCTGGCCTTCTTTTGCTCATCCAGTTTCTTTGAAAGCATAGCCTGCGAAGCAGTAGTCTTTTTTCCTTCAAAAGCATAAAACTGCTCCCGCTGATAACAACAGCTGGACATATGGATCACCCAAGCACAAGACTGCAAAAATAAGGACAAAAGAGAGAGATCAAACAAAATAAATGAAGCTAGCATGTAGTAAAATAGTAAATGAAAGGCAAAAAGAGGCCTTAACCGAGTTAGATCCATAAGTAGGTCCTTGGCCAAGGGAACCATCCCAACCTTAGTGAGAGAGGCGTTGGTATCCCCAACAAACTTGAACATTTTAACTTGGGCCACGATAAATCTGCTCAGCATATCGCAGGATGGGTCAGAGTTACCCTTGGAAGGGGGAGGATCCAAGGGAACTGTAGGGGAAACCACCCCACTTTGGGGACCAGAGGTAGCAACCGCTCCCGAGGACGATCCCTTCACTCAAGTCGTCGGCCCCATTGATGTGGGGACCTCTAGAGAATCCAACTCCACAATAGGTGTGGGCTGATCCTTCTCAGCCATGAGTAGGCCTCTTCTTGGCCTCTTGGTTGTCAGGGCCTCAGTCTTCTCGATCTCCCAAACATAAACCTTTTGGAGCACAAATTTCCACGGTCGCTTCGACATTCCTACTAAAGAGACAAGAATAGAATCAAAAATGAATAATGCATATCGCAAACATGAAAGCATAGCAAAAAGGAAATAAGAAAGAGAAAGGCTCTCACTTGAGACTTTAGGGCTGCGCAACCAGGCGCTCAGTGAGTGAGGAGTCAATAGCTGGCTGTACAATCTACTGAGATGAACCCGAGCGGCCTGTACCTTAGTATTTGCCTTGGCGTCAATTACGAGTTCGGCCGAGATGACCTCATGGTCAGACTTCCCTTAGCTCATCCTGATCCTTGGGGTGTAAGGTCCCACTACCTCACCCGGTTGGAATTCCCAGCCTAACCTGGAGATAAAAAAGAATTTCTCCTTCTATAATTTGTTAGAAGAGGGGTAACCAAGAAGAAGAACTTGATCCTCCAACTGAGCCTAGAAATAATGCTAGTCGAGTTATTTTTCCTTCGACTAGTAGCAATAGAGGAACTCCTCTACTGTCAGGTGGTGCTCACCACCTGAGACCTCCTCCTAGAGGATGATAGCCCCATAAAGGATCCTCCAGGCATTGGGCATGAGTTTTCCCAGGGATAGGCCCAGAAATTCAAGGACTTCCCTGACTATTCTTGGGAAAGGGAGCCTCAGCCCAGCGGACAAAGCATGTTCATACATGCCCAACTTGCCATCAAGAGGGGAGTACGCCCGCTCATCGTGCAGAGTGAGGTAGAATTCTATGGAGGCTGGGAGGCAGAGTGAAGAATGAAGGCAAACTAGGTCAGTCCCTTGGCTGATTGAGGGAACAAGCTCAGCAGCAAACTCCTGAGTGCCCTCCTCAAAGAGGTGAGCGATCAAGCTTAAGCCTTCACCCCCATCGGCATGGGATGAACCTCAGAAAGGGGAAATAAAGAAGGAAATGGTCCTCTCGCTACTGGAGTGACAAGACTAGGAAGAACAGATTTCTTAGGGGAACTCCATAGTCCCGCTCCTTAAGAAGGGAATCGTAAATTGGATCGTGACACACATCTTTCAAAGAAATAAATCAAAAGCAGGATGGTTAGGCACAAATGTGTCGACCATAGGAGGAAGCTCGAACCTACGGGAGTAGAATATGATTCTATTAACAAAGAAAGAGGAAGAAGGGAGAAAAAATTGAGGGTAAGGGAGAGCCTCTAGCTCAGGGATGGAAGAAGCCAGAATGACTCTGCTACTTAAAATGCTAAAGTAAAAGAGATGAGAGGAATGAAGAGCTTAGTAGCAATAGGAGCGAGGAAGACGTCAGAAGATTTGAGCAAAAACGGTGGTCGGAGGAAGAAATCGCATGAGAGGAGGAGATATGTGTTCGGAATATTTTCTAACGTAAAAGAACTGGGTAGGAGCCTCCCATCGCCTATATATAAGCATTGTACGAGTGGCCCAAATTAAAATAGGCCTTTTGATCCGACAGTCTCGACACCATATAACACCGACCGTCCGATGTAATGAGATCGACGATCCCGATTAAACCACGTGTCAAACGGATACCAAAGGGCCACCATTTTTTAGATTTCAAAAGATTCACATTCAATGCGAGGCGATGTTTGACAACCCGAGCAGTCACCTCAGGAAGAGGGAAAGCCTTCTAGAGCTTTATGTAACCGTCACCTCGGGGAGCCAAAACGACGTCGCCATAAGCCATGCAATCACTAATTAAAACAATTTTATTCCCTTTGCCAAGCAAGTATAACTCGGGAATAGGGGCATTTGATGAGCATGAATTAATCATTCGGTCCAAGCCAATCGAATGGGGTATGATTGAATATCATACTCGACCGAGAGGTGAAGGATAAAAAAGGATAAAAGTCAAAATCCCACCCAACCGGGGGCAAGCCCCCTAGAAGTGGCCAGATGCTGACCAGAAGCAATCAGTTAGTTTGTATGCTCGGTCAGATCACCGGCTCGGTCAGCTCAACTGACCAAGAAGAGCATCCATAGAGAGAAGCTCCAAAGGTAACGCCGATAATCTCGCCCAAGATCATTTCGAACAGCGACAAATCAGGAATCGGATCACCAGATATCCCAAGAATCTTGCTCAGGATGACCGAGATCTCACCAAATCACGAAACATTAGGGATCCATCCCCATCACATCTCGAATTCTGTGCTTCCACATCTCTATAAATAACAAACGCCTACAGGCTCCAAAGGTACGCCATTCTTGATACTTCTATATATAGTTCTACATTTTCTTAGAGTAATTATTCTACTACCTATCCGTTGACTTTAGCATTGGAGAATCATAGGCCAGCACCTCACCGGTGCCTATATTCTAATATTTTGCAAGAACTCAGCCGGTGAACAACAACAGTTCAGCGTTCACGTTGGAAGCACATTGACCTCCGGGGGGCTATCTAGATTTAGACACCAACAATATATATATACATATATATATATATATATATATATATAATCTGGGTGGCCAAAATCCCCTTGGAGAGGGGGGTGATGTGATATTTTTTTTAAAAAAAGAAAGAAAAAGGAAAAATGTGAGGATAAGGTTGATGTGATGTTTGGAAGATTTTTCTTCCATAAATTTTTTTACAAGGAAACTATCTGTACACATGTATGGAAATAGAGGAAATATGATTTGACATATTTTATTTTATTTTATTTTTAACAAAAAATTATATGAGAAGAAAAGAAAGAAAAAGGGGAAATAAGGGGAGATGTGCAAAGGAAATTAATGGGATATTGAAAGACTCTTTCTTCCATATTCTTTATATTCATCAAGATATACAAACACATAAACATATAAATAAATATCTCCATAAGAGGAGAGAAGAGTGATGTGACTATTTTTGGAATTTAAGAAAAACAAAGAAAATGAGTAAAAATGGTCAAAAAATGAAATGATGGCTTGAATGACCCATGAAAGACTTTTCTTTAAAGGATCATGTCTTTCATTATGACTAAAACACAACTATGGTTGGGATTTAACCTAACCAAGGAAAACAAACCATAGTTAGAAGGTGGTTAAGTTAAATGAGGAGTAAAATGGTAATGTTATCACCCATTTCATGCTTATAAAAAGGGGACTTAACCACATTATTTTATTGATGGAGAATTTTTCCAAGAGAAGAAGAGGAATAAGAAGAAGAAGAAGAAGAAGAAGAAGAAAGAGAAGAAGAAAAAGAAAGGAAGGAAGAAATAGGAAGAAACCAACATCCTTTTGTCTTCTAACGAGGTTAGTAATCCTTGAAAAATATATTTTAAATTCTTTTACCACCTCTTAAACCATGCATAAATGGTGTTCTTGGAACTTAGAATAAAATGAAAGATGATAGAATACACCTAAAAAGAAGAAAGAACCTAACTCATGAAGTCTCTTTAAAATTCAGTTTTCAGGTTTCAAGTAATAAAATGTGTAAAGAAGCTTAAACCCTAAATTAAATTCAATTATGGAATTTTTGGAGTTATATTAACATTTCTATAACATGTATGATTTCTATTGGGATTTAAAAATACGATGTAATACCCCGACCCTAATTTTCAATTTTCAGGTACAAGGAGGGCAGTTTCAGACCCACCTTTGAGGAATGTTAATTAAATCTAGAAAAATCCCCTAGAGATGAGCCACATATAGAAACAAAGGTATAAGAGTCTATGTTTACCAAAAAACTATAAAACTCATTTTTAGTGGACCTATTTGGAGTAATTAAGATTCTCCCAAACAGGGACAAAAAGTGAACTCTATTTTTGGTAAAAATATTTAGACATGTTTTCAGAGGGATTTGGGTGCTGGTCCCTTCACAGCATAGTTGAATAACACCTTAATATAACTCTGAAAAATATTGTAAAAAACTTACATAAAGGTTTAGCAATTTAGTTTTAATTTCTAAGTGAGGTGGTAGATTCTGAATTTTGGAAAAAGCCAAGAGAAATAGGGTTCCAAGTGGCACAAATCACCTAAGTCTAAGGACTTGAGTTCTTAGCAACTCCAAATGATTATTAACACATATAAGAGTGGTATTAAGTTAATAAAATTTTATTTGGTCCTTTAGACCAAGGAGATAAGAATTTGGGTTATAGGAACCCATGAAGGAGAATGTATCAAATCTAAGGAATTAAATTCATCTAAACAATATAGGACATTCTCATAGTAATACATATGAGAAATAAGTTGATACTAATATTTGGGTACATTACATAACCTAGGCATTGAAGGGGGATTCTCGAAAGGAGTTGAGCCACCTCAGAGTTGAACGAGGTAGGCGTCGCGTTGGTCGACAACTAGGTTTGAGTGACTAGCAATATCATAATAACTTGTATATTGTGAAAATGTTTTAAATACCTTTATGGAGTATGTGTTGCTATCATATTTTTAATAATGCATATGAAAGAGTTTTTTGAAAAAATTTGTGAGCATGTGTTGCTCGTATATCTGAAAGTTGTTTTCTTTTTAAAGATAGGGATTATGAACATGTATTGGTTGGGAGTGTGGAAAGTTAATTTTCTTAAAAATATATTATGTTATTGGAAAGTTCCAAGTTATTGCGGGTATACATCGCAAGTTGTTGTGGACTTTGTTCGAGTTGTTGTGGACTTGCCATAGTTGTTGCGGACTTTGTCCAAGTTATTGTGGATATGCCAAGTTGTTGCCTTAAAGGATTTTGCAAGCTATGCTCGAGTTGCTAGCACCTACTACTGGTGATAATGAGTGTCCCTCATCTCCACCACTCTAATTAAGTGAGTCGTGATTGAGATTGTGGTACCGTTAAAACTCATGGTTGTGAGGTAGATGACTACTTGGTTACTAAAAGACGTAGAATGTGTGTGTGCTTGTGAGCACGTATATTATTCTATAAAGAATTTATAAGTTCTCAAAAGAGTTGCATGTTCTTGTTGAGAAAAGCTTTTAAAGTTGCTTTGGGCCATAGAGCCGTATGATGAGAAATTAGAAAGTTGTTTGGACCGTAGGGTCGACATGAAAGTATTTATAATACATTAAAGTTGGGTCATAGGGTCGTATATTGAAACAAGAAAGAGTTTTTATAAGACCATTATGAGTTGGGCTAGTTAGCCGTAGAATGAAAATATAACCTTCTGCATGAGTTGAATGAGCAAGTTTTTCTGCATAAAACTCTTCATGAAATATTTGTCGTTATGTTGATATATTTTTCATTATGATGCTAAGCCCACTCTTTTGTAATCACTTATGGTTGCAGATCTTGTTACATAGTACATGGTCGGTCCACCATGGTACGGTTGAGGTCGAAATACGGGTGATGTAAGTATGAGACCTGGATGAGATCATCAAAGATGAATCTGTAATTGGAAGAGCAGTGGCTCTTATTTTTATTGTTGGGGATTGTGTATCCCGTATGAGTTGTATGATTAGCTTATAATTGATGTAAGTTTTATTCAAGTTAATTTTGAAAATATAAGAATAGAGTATAGTGATGCGAACTGCATCCTTAGTATTTTTGTTAAGTTTTTGATCAGGTGAGCTTGTGCTGCACTACTTCGAACAGGTAAAACATCCTCAGCGGAGTGGGTGTGACACTTGATCTGCAAATATGGACTAAACTGGGGACCAATGATAATAATTAAATTAGCTTATAAAATAATTAAGAAATTACATATCAGGCCCCTGTGATATATTTCTAATTCTTTTAATTCTAATTAATTCTACTAAATAATTACAACTGCACTCTAATTTAATTATCTTGGAACATAGAGAAAACAATACTTATTTGCTGAGTTATATTGCACATAATATGATTCTGTGTTAAGTTTATCAATACCCGATTAGTGAAATTTAATTACTGATAATTTAATTTTACTAACATCTATAATCATTACCAAATTCGACTTATTTGATACACTACCGGATTAAATTATGAATCCACTAATCAGTTTTACTGATAGTAACAAAATTTATGAATTTATCAAGGGGTATTACAATCCAGAATAGAATATTCTTGACACGAATTCCTCAAAAATATAACACTGGTCATATTTTAATATTTATTACCCAAACTATAGGGTTTATTGAAACAATGAGATTGAATCGCACCCGTAAGTAATTCAAAGTAATAAATATTAAAACACGTCAGCATTCAATATTTTTTGGGATTAAGAATCTATGTGCCCTCGAGCAAACTGTGAAATTGTGTAAGTCCTATCATGTCAGTAAATGAATTTTAATTTCACCTTTGATCATATTTAATACATTCCTGGTGTACTAAACACAATCTCTCTTTAATTCACATTTGATCATGTTCAATTCCTAAAACTTGAAACCAAGACTTACTACCTTCAGAATCCTTTGCATTGGAAGGGCTCCGAAGACTCGAAGACCGCACGGAAGACCTCTTGGGGACGCGCCGTATTTGAGGAAAAAGCTTCAGAACTGCTTGAAACTTCACTCCTCTTTCGTGATATACGGTAAATTCCTCTTTTCTCATATTTTTTCATTCATTCATCTTTTTTTTTCCTTAAAACTTCTTTCCATTCGGTAAAAGGGGAGAAAGAGGTCGTTGGCCTCGTTCTCCCTGGTTTCTTTTCTTTATTTCATTTTCATCTATGCATGTTTTTTCCATTATTAGAACCGTATGTTAACTTTCTTTTCTTTTTCTTATTCTTTTAGCTTTAGAAATACATAAAATTCTTTTTTTTGTTTTTCTTTCCGTATTAAAAACACCCGCACACAAACAACACATTATTTTCTAAAACAGTAGCCCCGTTTGGGCATCTGAGTGTCGAGTTCACTCTTCTATAGTGACGCGCGTCATTTCTAGAGGACCCAAAAGTGGAGCACGTCATAGACAGATGGCGTGCGCCATGTTTCAAGTGGCGTGCGCCACCTTTGCTAAAAACTAGTGGCTTCCAGTAGTTCTTTACTGTATCTTTCTATTTGAACATGTTCTATATGCATCAACTGCACTGATATGCTGTCATCTCTCACTTGACATGCCTTTAAGTGTAAGTATGCATAAAAGACATTAGTTTTAGGTTAGGTTTTATTACTTGTTTGCTTTTTTAATGTTCTCTCTTCAACCCCCTTTCTGTATATGCTGCTTTTGATAAATTCAAGACAAGAATAAAAGGAAACGGTTAAGTAAAGGCCGATCTTTGGATCGGGCTAGAGGGGTGCCTAACACCTTCCCCTTTCGTACTCTAGCTCCCAGACCATTATCTCTAGTAAGGACTGATTAGTTCCTTGAAAGTTTTGGTTTCTTGGTTTTTTCGAAAATCAAGTGGTGACTCTGATTATGCGACCTTTAACACGGACGCGTTTGGGGAAAGCTTTCTTTTCAGAACAATAAAATGAAACCGCTTTTTATTTCATCTCTAAAAAACCCCGAGAGTGTGTTTTAAAAGAAAAAATAAATAAAACGAGTGCGGCTCTTTGTTTTTTTTCATATGTATATCAAAGAAAAAAAAGGGAGGGCAGGTTCCTCACAGTGGCGACTCCGCTGGGGATTGTTTTTAAGAAAAGTGAGCTAAACTTGAAAAGTATTTTAATTGTTCTTGTCATAAATTTATCATTAGTATTAGCATTAGATGCATGGTTTTCCATCTCCTTGCTTCTTTTTTTCATTAGGTACTTTTCCAAAATAAAAGAAGAAAGGAGAAAATAAAATAAGCCAAATGCTTACCTACCCTTCACTTTGACGATTTACTGTCTCAGAGCTATGTGGGGGAAGTAGGAAAGCCTTCTGGCCGTATGCCCCTTTGGACACAGGTAAAAAGGGTCATTACGTACTGTTTGACCTGGCCAGGTACTACTTGGTTGGGGAGGTATATTCTTGATTTCTATTCAGAAGGTACCCGGTTATTAGACTACCAAGAATTTTCATATGCATTTAGTCATCTTAGAACTTTCCCTTTAGGATAAATACCCTTATAGGTCATGTGTTTTTCTTTCATGTCTGCTTTTGATTGATTAGAGTAGCTCTTTTCATTCTTTTTGAGCCTGGTTTCATCACCTGAGTCTCCCTTTCTCTTTCTTAGGACCCTCCGTGGTTGTCCTGTGTTTTGACGCCGTTAGGCTGTTGCCTAACCCCTTTATCGTTTCTTTGGAGCCGGGTTTCATCAACCCGTATCTCCTTCCCCTTTCGAGACTTTCCGAGGATGTCTTGAACCCTTGAGATCATTGGTCTTTAGACCTGACTTCCCTTTTTTTGCGTCTAGGATCGGGCCCCATCAACTTGTGCCTTGTTCTTTTCTTGGGACCTTCCAGAGTTTTCCCGAACCTTCGTAGTCATTGGGTTGCTAGCCCAACCTCTTCTCTTTCGTAGGAGTCATATCTTCACTGAACCATGCCTCTTTCCTTCCGGGACCATCCGTTGGCCATCCCGAGTCTTGTAGTCGTTGGGCCGGGACCCAGTCTAATTCTTGGTTAGGTCTTCCGCCTTCCCCTTTCTGTTCAGCTCACCCATAATGTTTTGAGAAAATTCTGAGTTTCTTCGCCATCGAGCCACGGCTCGATGTTTCCCGATGATAGTCCTCCATTTTTCACCTTCGCGGGATGAAAACATGATAGTGTAAGTCGGTCTTTGGCACCACATCTCCTCCTAGGGCCGATTCTTGATACCGCATCCTCCTGATAGTGTAATTCGGTCCTTGTCACCGCATCTCCTCCTAGTGTTGGTCTCTGTACCGCATCCTCCTAATAGTATAAGTCTGTCTTTATCACATAATCTCCTCATAGGGTCAGTCTTGCTACCACATTCTCCTGAAAGTGTAAGTCAGCATTTGGTACCGCGACAATGCTTCTCCTTATAGGGTTAGTTTTTGATACCGCATCCTCCTAATAGTGTAAGTCGGTCTTTGTCACCTCATCTTCTTTACTGTGTAAATCGGTCTTGTACCGCATCTCACCCTTTTATTGAGTCAGTTGGTCTATAAGTCAGCTTTGTCCATCATCCTTTGCCGTTCAAGCTCCGGCTCGTCTGTTAAGTCGGTATCATCCCACAACTCGACCTCCCTTGCCGTATGGGCTCAACTTCTCGTCAGATAGGTCGGGCTTCGTCTCCCCTCCCCTTTTCTTTCTCGCCATAGAGATTCAGAGTCTCGACGGATAAGCCGGTATTTTCCCGCACCCTTTTTTTTTTCATAGCCGTAGAGAGATAAGTCTCGACGGAAACCTGGGCTGCAAAGCTTGCACCCTTCTCGCCGTTTGGAAACAAGTTTTTATTTTTATTTGGTTACTCTTTTGAAACCTCCCCTTTTATGTCTTGCTGTAAAGATTCAGAGTCTCGACGGATAACAGCCGGGGCTTCCCGCACCCTTTCTTTTATTTCCATAGTCGTAGAGAGATAAGTTTCGACGGAAAGCCGAGCTCCTCTTATAAACCTTTTTTTCGTTGGACATAGAGATTCAGAGTCTCATGGGTAGGCCGATATCATTCCGTGCCTGTATTTTTCTTTTTTCTTCGTCCGTAGAAATTCAGCCTTCTACGACTCGACGGAGAGGGTAAGTCGGTATCGTCCTGCACACTCGGTTTTTTTTTGCTGTTTGAGATTCAGAGTCTCAGCGGACAAGCTGGGCTCCTCTCACACACTCTTTCTTTTTTCTTTGGTTGTAGAGATACGCCTCGACAGACAGGTCCGTATTGTCCCGTTGCTATTTTTTTTTTCTTTGCCCGTAGAGATTCAGCATTTTGAGACTTGACAGAGAGGGAAAGTCGGTATCGTCCTACACCCTCAGTTTTTTTCTGTTGTTTGAGATTCAGAGTCTTAGCAGACAAGCTAGGCTCCTCTCGCAAACCCTTTCTTTTTTCTTTGGCCGTGGAGATACGTCTCGACGGATAGGCTGATATCGTCCTGTGCCCATATTTTTCTTTTTTCTTCGCCCGTAGAGATTCAGCCATCTGAGACTCGACGGAGAGGGCAAGTCAATATCGTCTCGCACCCTCAGTTTTTTTTCTGTTTGAGATTTAGAGTCTCAGCGGATAAGTCGGGATCCTCTTGCAAACCCTTTTTTTTTTCTTTAACCGTAGAGATACGTCTTGATGGATAGGCCAGTATCGTCCTGTGCCCGTATTTTTTTTTTTCTCTATCCGGAGAGATTCAGCCTTCTGAGACTCGATGGAGAGGGAAAGTCGGTATTATCCCGCACCCTCAGTTTTTGTTCTGCTATTTGAGATTCAGAGTCTCAGCGGACAAGCTAGGCTAACCCTTTCTTTTTTCTTTGGCCGTAGAGATACGTCTCGACGGATAGGACGACTTCTTCTCGTGCCCGTATTTTTTGTTTTTCTTCACCCATAGAGATTCAGCCTTCTGAGACTCGATAGAGAGACCAAGTCTGTATTGTCCCTCACCCTCGGTCTTTTACTATCATTTGAGATTCTGGTCTCGACGAAAAGCTGAGCTCCGCTCACGAACTTTTCTTTTTTCTACTGTTTGAGATTTCGGTCTCGACGAAAAGCTGAGCTCCGCTCGTGAACCTTTTTTTCTATCATTTGAGATTTTGGTCTCGACAGAAAATCGGGCTTCGCCCGCACCTTTTTCGTGCCATATCTGGAATTTATGTGAATCCCGAGGTGTTGAGGCAGTTTTGACACTCTTCTAAGCTGGATTTTTCCCGTAACCCATTTCTTATGTCTAGAGATTAAGCTTCTCGATGTCTTTTTTTTAAGTTGGGTTCTATCACCCGCACCCTTTGTTTCTCTCGCTCGGGATTTTTCGAAGAAATCCTGAGTTCCTTCGTCGTCGAGTTGTCAAGTTGAGACTCCGTGATTCTTTTTTTGTTTAAGCCAAGTATTATTATTCACACCCTTTTTTGCTATTTTTTAGGTTTCTTACGCACTTCTTCGCCGGGTCTTAGCTACCCATCTTGTTTCTCACTATTAGAGTTGTTTTCCTATTTCGCCCTTCTCGTAGGATCGCTTTAAGCTATAAAGACTTACGATCTGATTCGTTTCCCATCTCTTCTTCTATTAAGGTTTATCATTGCCTCTTCAAGTTCTGATACCATACTTGTCTGGATTTCGTTGCTGAATGGAAGACTAGAAAGTTTAAATTCCATTCCAGAAGGCGCTACAATGGGAGGAGATGGTGATACAAATGTTGTGGCAAATGCTGCGTTGACCCGAACTCTATCGGAGATGCAGCGAGCTTTGAAAGGCATGGCCCTCATGCTCTAAAATCAGACCCATGCCCAGGTTTAATGTCAAACAGAGATCCGTGCCCTTCTAGCAAACCAAGTTTTAAGAAATCCACGAGATGAAGTAGTTAATAACCAACTTTGGGATGAGGAACAGTACGACACAGATCCCCCAGGAAATAGACCCGCTGTTGTTACCTTTAACGATGTTCTACCAGCTACTACTAATGTTACTTTACCAGCTACTACTACTACTACTGCTACGGTTCCTATGTTGTAATAAACATGGCCTTAACTCGAGAGGCCTTACTGTCTAATAAGATCGACAGGTTGGAGAAGGTGTTGAGGAAATCCAGAGGAGTCGATGAATAAATGCTTGATGTTGAAGGACTCTGTCTGTTTCGTGATGCCAAACTGCCCAAGAAATTTAAGATGCTAGACATGGAAATATTTAACAGTACCAAAGATCCTAGGATTCACCTACGGATGTATGTCGGTACCCTATCTCCCATGGGCATCGACGACCAGCTAAAAGTGCAACTCTTCCACAGGTCCCTTTTAGGGGCTGCTCAACGTTGGTTTCTAACCTTAGAAGCCACCAGAACCAGAACTTGAGAAGACATTGCTACTGAACTTTTCGAATAGTATAACTTTAACTTCCAACTGGATGTAACTATAAGGGAGCTAGAGACCTCCAAGAAAAATTCCCGACAAGCTTTTGTTGACTTCTTGAGCCGCTGGGGGGGTAAAGCAGCTAAGATGACAAACCGGCCTATAGAGAAAGAACAGGTTCGGACGGTAGTAAAAAAACTTGCAACCTCAGTTCAGAAAGTACCTCATTACTCAGTCACTCATCACTTTTGAGCAACTATTTGATGCGGAAATCCAAATTGAGGATGTCCTCCAGATAGGGGAAATCGAGAGAACAAAAGTCAGGACAAAAGTCAAGACAGAAGCATGTATAAGTCAGCAAAGAACCCAGAAGTCCTATCAGGCTCAGAACTGTCAAGGGCAGAGCTATCAAGGTCAGAACAACTATCTGACTAACTAGGCTAACCTGAATCTGCCTAACAATAACGTGCCGAGGGTAGCAGAAGTAAACCTTCTTAACCCTCAGCCATTTAACCATCAGCCATTTAACCCTTATCCAAGGCCGTTTAGACCACCATTTGTGTTCCCACTTGTCTGGAGAGTATTCAATGAACTAAGTGTTCCGCTCTCCGTGCTATTCCCGAGGTTGATGGAGAAAGGGCACTTAAGCCCCCTCGCACCAACACCTATTCAAAATCCACCTCCAGCCAATTACAATCCTAAAAAATACGGTGAATACTATCAAATACTTGGGCATGCCATCCAATACTGTATGAAGCTTCGACACAGGATTCAGGATTTGATTGATAACAAGGTGATCCCGCCCCCAATAGCAGTTAAGCCTACCATTACTACCAATCCATTGTCGAATCACATGAATCCACCCCCTTAGAACATAAACCACGTCTATACAGTTTCACTCTCCTATGATCCCAATATCTATATTTTCTCGAAAGGGGCCGTCAATCCTAGTCCACCTCTCCCAGAAGGGAACTTTCTGTGCTCTATAGATGCAGAAGGAACTTTGTATGTGGAAAAAAATTGACTTAGAAGAGTTGGAGGACACAGAAGAAATGATAGAGGAATGGGATAATATGACAGCAAATAACAAAATACATGTGAAGTTTGCTTTCTATGAACCCAACATAGACACTTGAATTTATGGTTGGATGTTAATAGAAGAATCAGGGGAGGAATGCACCGACGATGAATTCGATGGAAGTGAAGAATGGAATAACTCCGAAGATGATGAAATTTCTACTTCTGGCACCTTACCAGATAATGATGTAGAATAGGCAGACAAAAGCAAACCAAAAGAGGAATCGGAGGGGAATCCAGGGAGTATCGGGTCAGTAATAAGATCTGGGACAGAGATAGGAACAGAAGTAGGGACAGAACCAGAACCCGAAGCAAGGACAGGGATAGAAGTAAGGACAGAACTAGAACTAAAAGCAAGAACAGAAACAAAAGCAATAACAGTAGCAGGAACTAGAAAGGACACATTATCAGAACCCGGGAATGAGTCTGACAGCAAGACTCAAACCAGAGTTGAGAAAAACTGGATGTTGAAGGAACCGGGAAATAGAGAAAAGGAAAAAGCCATCAAAGAAACTGATAGCATAACCAGAATCGGGCCCACTGATATCAGAATTACGGAGAACAAGATTAGGAGTAAAGATAATGTCAAGCCCTGCCCCGACCACCGGGCACGAAACCTGAGGATAGGCATTCCACCTATCGCACTTAACAACAAACACAACATTCTGAGCATAATTTTTATTTTATTTTATTTGATAACATCAGGACTTCATTCTTGGGCCCATCATAACTTTTCAAAAACATACATAAGAGGCACACCGCCTTAACAACATCACACCATTAATTATAATCCAAATAAGATAAACAAAAAGGTGTTTCTACGACTCCACTACTCTACTACCTTCCCTAAAGCCTAATACCACAGTGGACAGCACCAGAACATCGTCTTGACTTCAAAACCTGCTAAAAACATCAATCTGTATGGGGGTGAGCTAAAGTTCACGTGCTCACTAATCAAAAGCAACAACATTATCAATGGCACAATGGAAGAAAACAGTTCATCATTTAAAAGCAGAGTAAGTTTTCACTAAACATATCTTTTCTCATAAACATTCCATGTTCTCATCCTTTCACAAATAAACAGTTCACAAAGCATGCACTTTTATCATAAAACATTTCAAGTTGTCAACTTTCACAAATCACCTCATAAAAGAGGGTTTTCCAGGTAT
>JAUTBS010439801.1:0-23516 GCA_032361285.1 Aequorea victoria | reverse complement strand
AGAAAATTAGGAGATAGGTTTGATGTGATGTTTACTTAATTGATAAGTAAGCCTAGTTTGGGACTCCAATTATTATTCTACCTTAATATATTGATTGTGGGAGATAATTATACACACAAATAAACTTTAAGAAGATAAAAATAAATAGAATAATTAAATTATGGGAGAAAACTACCCAAATAAAAATTAAAGCATTATTATTTCCCCATTTTCTCATCATGCTTGAAATGAATTAACATCTGTCCATAAACTATTCTACCATGTCCTTATGTCCTCTTTTAGAAGACTTTTTGACTAAATGAAGTCATCAAGATGGGAGACTTGATTGACTAAATAATTGAATTAAATAAAAAGAGAAAAATCATGAATTTGTGCCTATAAATACCAAATCCTTCCCAAGCCATTCTTCCATTTCATTTCCCACCTTCCCACTCTCTCTCTAGACATCTCCCATTCGGTGGACCTGAGGAAGAAAAAGGGAGAAAAGGAAAAAGAAGAAGAAAAAGAAGAAGGAGAAGAAAAAAGAAGAAAGAAGAAGAAGAAGAAAAATGAGAAGATCAAGGAGGCTAGGAGTATCTTCTAAATCCAAGAACTAACAGGTAATAATCTCATTAAACTTTTAATTTATCTCCCTAATAACACATTCTTATCTTCTAATCCTCACAAAGATAAAAGATGATGGATGAAAATGAAAGAAGATGAAGATAACTCATGAAACCAAGAAATGAAGTTAAATCTATGTTCTAGGGAAGTTTGGAATGAACCATAAATGAAGAAAACATAATTAATAAAATGATTAATAATCTTATCTTGGATTTATTATGATGTTATGTTGTGATTGGACATGCTTTAGATGAGTTGAAAGGAGAATACTTGTTGGATGTTGTTTTTGCGAAGAAAGTGTCAAAACAGAATTATTTTAGGCTATTCCTCTAATTTTTGTGGGAACCAAACTAAGTCTAAATGAAAAGCTGTTTATCAAAGAGTCTCTTTGGGGTCTCTTGAGCATGTGTGATATTTGGTTAGGCCCCAAAATATATTTTTGAACCCATTTGTTAATTTATAAGTTTCTCTGACAACAAGGCAGAAACAGAGCTCACTTTGAACCCTTATATCTTTCTTCACAAAAATCCCCTTATGATTATCCACATATCCAGAGATAGATACATGAGTCTAGTTTCACCCTCTTTTTATAGAAGACGATTTTATTAAGTAGATTGCGAGTTATGATGATTCTACCAAACAGACCCTTATCTCGACAGCCTCTCTTGTACTAATTTTTATACCTTTCCGTGTACACCCAGTGTTTGGTCCCTTCATCACATATGTAGATAACATCTTAATCTAGGTCTCTGTAAATTGTCGTAAATAATGCCTAAATTAAGGTATTTTATAACCACTGTGGCAGATTCTGGAATATACTCTGTTTTGAGAATTTAAGTGTTTAATGTTCTTTTACATTAAGTCTTGTTTGTTTCTTCTTTAAATATCCTCCATGAGTTTAAATGCATGTTTATATCTGGAATGAATGTTATATGGTCTTAACTTATGTTACGGCATCTCTCATGCATGAACTGAGTCTCGGGTAGGGTTGTTCACCGTGTGTCTAGCTTGTCTAGGTTTGATCCTCGTTGGGATGGTTGTGACTTGGGTTTGGTCTTGTGATAGTTTGGGTGGGTTTCCTTTCCTTGTAGTGACCTTGGGATGGTGGTTCCGAGGTGCAGTGGATGACCTCCTCTCCTGGTCGTACCCTGTCGTCGTAGTGTTGTGTGGTGGTTTCGAGGTGCAGTGGATGACCTCTTCACCTGGCCGTACCCCATTACCGTAGTGTTATTTGGTACACCATTTTGAACTGAAGGGTTTAACACAGAATTGTCTAGGACTCATGGGGGTGGTGGTTCCGGGGTACAGTTGGAGAGAAACGCCTCACCTAGCCGTACTCTGCCGCCCTTGTGGCATTCATGAGCTAGTTGGGTATATCACTTTGCTACGATTCATGGTGTGACAAGGTGGGTCTTTCGGGTTATTTGGTTTAAATGTCTGAAGTTATAATATTGGGGGGTTGAGTTTTGTCGGATCCTTTCGACGTAAAGGAGTCCCGGTCGTGAATTAGGATTTTCATCATTGTCGCATATTACATTTCATCATATCCTGTTGTATGTATTAAGTGTTAGAAATGTTAGCTTCGGGAGATTCTTTCTGGGCTTCGCAGCTCATGGCGTTCATGCCAGGTTTTGAAGGGAAACAGTGATTGTGCAGCAGGTCGGGAAGTATGCCGAGTTGGGGACTCACATGACAGGCGGCAAGCGAAGATTTTGTATTTTTGTAACTTCTTTAAATTACTGTTGGGATGTAATGTAAACCTTAAACAGGCGGTGTGATGTGCAAAGACGTTAACAATATTATCTACTGATAAATATTAAATTATGTTGGATGGTTGTTGTTAGAATAATTCTAAATATTATATTTATGTCTTAATGAACTGAATTTTCGGGGCGTTACAACTTAGTATCAGAGCTTAGGTTTAGTGAACCTTAGAGGCCTTGGAATATGAGAAACCACATGTTCGTTGAGCTTTTGTTGGTCTAAGTTATTACATATCATGATCTAAGTATAAGTATGAACCCAAAAATAAACTAAGTCTATATAATTATCCCTCGTGTGAAGACTGTCTTTTGAGTTAACGGAGGAATTTTCGGCACGAGGAGAACGTGGCGCGGAACGAAATCAGGCACACGAGCGTTGTGTGGTTATTAGACTTTAGATTTAAGTTTAGATAGAAAACTCCTACCATCTTAGGATTATTCAAGTACCTTAAACTCTAGTTGTTCGGTAATAAAGTGACTCGACGAAAAATGTATTAAAATTTATCTCTTCCCGTTAATGCATTGCCCTAACGAAGTTAAATCTTAACATATTAAGGATTAACTTAAACCCCATGACAAATTTAATAGCTCGATTGTCTACGTATATGTCACAAGGAAGGGATTCCCGTATAAGGGGTAATTGACAAGATTACGCATAAATAAAAGACTTAGTATGTGGATAAAACCTACTCAAGTACGCCTTATAAAATGCCTTCCAATTCTAAACAACGATGTTAGAAACAAGCCATATGCTAAGTAAGAATAGACTTGTTACTTTCTAAAACATCATACTTATACGATACCTTATCCTTGATCAGATTCTGATTAAATGGCGGGAAGGCGGAGATGAAGTCTTAATAGCGAGGCTGAACCTAGTCAGCCCACCGATGTTCAAGAATTAGCTCAAATCCTGCGACAGCTAGTCGCTGCTATTAACCCAACACTGGTTCATGCCCAGAAGGACCGAGCCTGGCTCTTGGCAGAGTTCCGGAAACAACGAGCTCCAGTATTTAAAGGGGAGGCTGACCAACGGATAGCTGAGAACTGGATCCAGATGGTCAAAAAGATGCTCGATACTATGGATATACAGAATGATGGGGATAGGATCGCCCTTTCTGACTATCAGCAGGAGGAAGAAGCTGACCACTGGTGGACGATAGAGAAAGAAAACCAAAATATGTCTACCTTTTTGGAAACAGTTTGAAAAGCTCTTCCTAGACAAATACGTCCCAACTACGGTCAGACAAGCATGGATGCGTGAATTCCTTGACTTGAAGCAAGGGACAATGAGCGTAGCTCAATACGTCAGCAAATTCGAAGAACTTGCCAGGCATGCTGCAGTCCTAATCCCCGACGAGGAATCAAAAGCCAAATGCATCGAGTGGGGCTTAGAGCCATCTATACGAGGGAAGATTGCCTTCATGCAATTCCCAACCTTTTTCCAAGTGGTGCAAGCGGCCCTAATGGCCGAGGTTGAGTCGGCAGATTCGATCTGGGACCAACGAAAGGACAGACCCATCCGCAGAGAGAACCAAATGATGACTCATGGAGGAAATTTACAAAAAACTATACTCGATGCCCCAACAACAAAACCAACAAGCACTCAATGCGAATTCTCGACCACCCCGCCAAATTATTTGTCATATGTGCCATCTACCTGGTCATGTTAAGCCGGACTGTCCAAGAACTCTTAGGACAGAAAACCAAGAAGAACTCCTCTACAACCAACCACAAACTCGACAAGAACAAAATTCAAACTTATAACAGAACTCGCAGACTATCTGCCATGGATGCCAGCAACCCGGCCATATTAGAAAAAATTGCCCGAAAGCTCAGAGAACAGAAAACCAAGGAGGGACCTTCCGAAAGTAACGGTATTCTTATGCTTTCTCATTCTCTGGTACACATGACATTTTATTTTGTGCTTCGCACTTTTTCATATCTCACATATGTGCCTCACCGTTAAAGCTACCTCTTGAACCTATGGACACGACCTTTATATAAAATCTCGAAACCCCCATCTCTTCTTGAACCAAGTACCTTTATAATAATTTATTTTGATCACTTTTGAATCCTTGTGGTGGTCATTAGTTTTTTTTTCTCCTTCTGACCCTAATGATTTTTTTTATTATGCGAGTAACCTTATGAGTTAATTACTCTTGAAATCTTATCTGGAGGCTAAACTTGATGATTTGAATTGAAGCGCGTTTGGCCAATGCAACTTCAGAGCAAAATATCTAGTTTGGTTACCAATCCTTCAATCATGCTTTCTTGAAGTTTGAATTGTAGTCAATTAATTTCAATTATGAGAACCCTCTCAAAAAGATTCGAAAATCTTTCCCTGAGTATTCGATGTATTGTTCTTACAATATATCCTTGATCGTCTGTATGTCGAACCTTTAAACACACAGTTGTTCATCTTTTAGTTATGAGTTTTACCATGGATTGCCAAGTGACCTCTGAAATACATGAGAAATCCCTCTTTCAGATCAAAGAACTTCAACCAACATCTATAACGATACCCAACCCGAAGTCTATGAAGCTCGTGGGAGAAAAAGTTAATCTACTTAGATTAGCGAAAATGAGACTCATAGAATCCAATGCATTTGCCTTACAGCATTCCGAATCTATTCATTAGAAGATGAGTAGACTGTTGAAACTATAGATCTAACATCCAATTATACTACTCACCAGAGTTATGATAAAAGAATGCAAACCGTCCCTAAACTCGATAACTAGTTCGAAGATGCTACTTGGAAGTTGACCTCTTATCAGATAATCAATATTGCGAGTCAAATAAGGACGATATACCAAAGACAACAATCGGGAGTTGCTACGATAAATTACAAGCTTGAGGTGATATTTATGAGGATGATTAATATAATTCTTATGGAATACTTCGACAAAAAAAAATTATTATTGAGGCGATTATTGAAGATATTTTGGAGTATTCATTTTCAAAGGAAGAACACGTGTAACGGGTATTCTATAAGACTTGAGGGAGAAACCATCTTAGAGTAAGTGAATGAGTAAGAAATTCTAAGTTGAAGGAAGTAAATCTTTGAGGCATGTTAAGTCGAAAAACAGAGTTTGATTAATCCAACTAAAGTGTTTTGATGGAAGTCAATATTCAAGAAGGAATTTGAGGCTCCTTAGAATTAGCCGGTTATTATAGAAAGTTTATTCAAAATTTCGCTAACCCGGCCAAATCGATGGTTTCGTTAGTACATAGATGAGTTTGTTGTTTGAAATAAATGATTATGAAGAGTTATACTTTAGGAAACCCAAGAAGAAGTGGATTAATGCCCCAATTTGGATGGTTCTAAAATAGGTCATAGTGTACACGAAGTATTGAGAAGTTTTTAAGAAATTATTTAGTCATACAATAGCTTAAGAATTTATGGCTTGCATCTAAGATCAAATGAAAAGAACTATGTGTCATATGATTTGGAGTTAGTAGTTTTAGTAATTGCTCGGAATGTAACGCCCCAAAAATTCGGTTCGTTAAGAGACATACATATAATATTTAGGGTTATTCTAATAAACAACCATCCAACAAAATTTAATATTTGTCATAAATAATAACGAGTGTATTTTTACACATTGCACAACCTGTTTAATTATTACATTCTGACAGCAAAAGATAACAGAAAATAAACTTCCTCTAAGAACAGTTGTCGCTTGATCAAGTGCGTCACGGCTCAACATACTCTTCTGCGGCCTCTTCGATTGTATTCCCCTCTTCATGACCTGGCATGAAATGCCATGAGCTGCGAAACTCATAAAAAATCTCCCGAACCCAATATTTTTAACACTTAAATACATACAACAACAGATAAAGAACATGATACGCGAAAATGATGTAAACCATGATTCACGATCGGGACTCCTTTACGCCGAAAGGACTCGACAAAACACCACCACCCAAGATTCACAACTTCAGACATTTAACCCAGACAGCCCGAAAGACCCACTCTATTCTATCCAAATATCACAACGGCAATGGGGTATAGCCAGGTGAGGAGGCTCTCCGTTGCACCTCGGAACCACCAACCCTCGTGAGTCCCAGACAATCCTGTGTTAAATTCTTTAGTTCAAACCGGTGTACCAAACAGTACCATGGCGATGAGGTACGGCCAGGTGAGGAGGCTCTCCACTGTACCCCAGAACCACCATCCCACGGTCACGATAAGAAAAGAAAACTGACTATATCCTATCCCAAGCTCACAATGGCGATGGGGTACGGCCAGGTGAGGAGGCTCTCCACTGCACCCCGAAACCACCATCCCAAGCTTACAACAGGCAACGGGGTACGGCCAAGTGAGGAGCCTCTCCGCTGCACCCCGGAACCACTGTCTCAAGCTCACAAAAATAAAGGAAAGACCACTCAATCTACCACAAGCCCAAACCCAAATCACCTTCACGTGAACTCGACAATGACCAATACAAGGTTCAATGACAACCAATCCTAGTCGAGCTAGACACAAGGTAAACATCTCACCCAAGACCTAGTCCATGCATGAGATAAGCCACAACATGAATGGAGATCAAAATATACATATTCCAGCCATAAACAAGCATTTTAACCCATGGTTGCTACTTTAAACAAGAACAAACAAGACTTGAAGCATGTAGAGCATTAAACACTAAACATCTCATAACATAATGAAATTTCAGAATCTTCCACAGTGCTTCTAAAATACTTTAGAATTCTCAAATGTTCATGAACAGAAGAGCTGGAAACATTTTTCTAAAGCTCCATTGCAGTAGCAGACCGGTGAAGGAAGGTTTGGAGAGAACCAGATCGATTATCGTAAAAAGGTATATACCTTTTTACTCTTTTGATGCAAGAGTTAAACCCCTCTTCTTAGTTTATCCTTATCTTAAAAATGTTCACACATATCAGTTTCCCTATTAAGTAGAATAAGGAAGAAATTAGAAATTGGGTGTTGAAACTCTTCTTTGGAGAGGATTGAGGTCTTGCATGTATGGTGTTATGGAGGGATAAGGTTAAGGATGTTTATGGGGAGGATGGAGTCTTGATTTATGGCCCAAAAACTAAGTTTCTTTTCCCCAAATAGAGCCTTATACCAGAAAATACCCAAAATAGAGCATCAGTAATTTTTAGGTTTTGGATCGACCCAAGTGGGAGGTGTGTCGACTCAAAGATTGTGTGCTCTCTATTATTTTATCAGGCGAGAGCCTGAGTCGACCCATGGTTCATAATTGTCAACTCAAGCATTTTAGCTCTAGGTAGTTTTGATAGGCGAGGGTTTGAGTTGACCCAAACCTCTATATGTGTCAATCCAAGATTGGACAAGCCATGTGAGTCGACCCAAGAGTTGGGGGTGTCGACTCAAGGATTGTTAGCTCTCGGTAGTTTAGTATATGAGGCCCTGGGTCGCCCCAAGTTGTGTAAGAGTCAACCCAATGTGAGGCCACTGCGCACATGAGTCGAGTCTAGTTGACCCCCAACATCGACCCAAACTCCTGGAAAGCATCCTCAGTCGACCCTAAAGAAAGGTGAGTCGACCCTAAGACCTGTGCGTTGACCCACTGAGGGTCTGAGTCGACTTAAATGTGTGAAAATACTTATTTTTCCACTATGTTCTGGAATGTTTGGGGACCCTTTTGGCCTTAGATTCCTTCATGAAAAACATAACTAATAAGCATATCTAACTTATAAAAACATAGAACGGGTAGAATCATAAGAGATTAAGGTAAGTTATTACGTATGGCTGTTATGTTTATAGGGCTTGAAAGGGTGTTTGAGGAAGAAGGACCGGCACCTCGCGAGAGTGGTGGCAAAGCTTTAAATTTTTATTTCAAAGGTGAGAGTGGCTAGTCTTTGTTAAAATAAAATATAATAAATGTGTTTTATAAATGTTTTGACAGCTTGTGTTTCCATGATCTCATGTTGTTATTAAAGAAGGATGTTTACATGAAATGATGTTGATAATCTACTTTTCTCTGTTATGAGCATGTGCTTTAATGAATTCATGAGAGCATGATAGTTTTATATCGCATGAGTTTTTTCTTGAGTGTGCCATGTTAAGCGGGTAACCATCCTGAGCCCAAAGGTGATAAGGGAGTAGTAGCCATAGTGGCATTGCCCATAATGGGTGGAGGCAGCTTGTCCGCAATTTGGCCTTTTAAGGCATTACCCCATTGGGGGAGCCCTTGGTGTGGGCGGAGATGAACCTACCACTGGTGATATAATGAGTGGCCCTCTTACTCGCCACTCTAAAATTTTAGATGCATTATAACGAGGTTACGGTACCGTCAGAACTCCCGGTCATGAGGTTGAACGACTACTTGGCCACTAGAGAGCGTGTTGGGTGTGATGCTTTTTAAATGCTTTTGAAGCATATCAAGGATTTAGTGTTGATCCATTAGTTGAAGAATGTACATCTTGTATTGTATTTTCATATCATGAAAGCCTATTTTTATGGTGTGTGTAAATATGTTTTATTAACTGCTCTTGATGCAATGATTTCATGTCTTATTTCACTTTAATACTAAGTCCACTCTCCTGTAAGTTCTTGGTTGCAGATTATAGCTTGGGGTAGGAGTTGGTCCACATATGCCAAAGGAAGTCGTGAGATGAAGGTTTTGTATTTTGAAGACGTTATCTTTTGAAGTGTATGATGTAAACAATACATTCTTCATTGTGATGCTATGGTGGTTGTAGTATGGAGAAGAATAATGGATCCCATATTTTGTTTTAATATGTTTTTGGTATGTAAGGGATAGAGAATCTCCTTGGAGAAATGCAAGTATGCTTAAGTTGAATGGATAAGTTTAAGGATTAAATGATATTATTTTAACATTTTGGTGAAATAGTCACGTGTCACCCCACTTCGAGAAGGAAAATTTAACCTTAGGGGAGCGGGTGTGATAATTTGGTATCAGAGCTCTAGGTTTATAGGTTCTTTAAGCCTAGATGAGGTGTCCATTATGTGGATGTAAGTTGTGGGTAGTTAGGCTGAGTTGTGTTAGTAGGACTTAGGGGTGTCGTACCCTTTTCTTCAGACGTTTATTTGACTTGCTTTGAAGTCTGATTAGAAATGCATCCTGTAGGCGTAGATTCTGATCGGAAGTTATGGTAATTCATTAGATTTGAGGAAAACTACCCTATGAGTCATAGTGGGTTGGTAACATTAGACGTTAGTTGTAAACCTTGAAGTAGAAGTTGAAATGGTTTTGCATATATAATTCATTGTTATGTGAAGATATTGATGGATATTACAAATTGAGCATTGAATTTTTACCTATCCTCAATTATGATGTATTGATTGAAATTTTAGATGAAGTATCGTTTGCCCCTAAGCAACAGGATGAGGAAGAACAAGGAGTACCCCCGCAGGCTGAGCAACCTATGTCCCAGGCTAATCAGACGGTGAGAATCTTAGAAGCTATTGCTCGATTAACGGAGATGAATACCCATTTGCTGAGTATGCAAGTGGGAATGAGTGATAAGTCTCGAGAAAAATAGTTTAAGGACCTATGAGCAAAGGAATTTCATGGAACTTTATATCCGGCTGAGGCGGAGCACTGGGTCAAGGATGCCGTACGTATTCTTGACTGTATTGGGGTCACAGAAAATGAGCATGTGGACCTTATCACTTTCATGTTATGAGGAGAAGCCTACAACTGGTGGGAGGCAACTAAGAGGTTGTTGAAAATGCCTATTTCTGGAGTGGAACCCCAGTGCCACAAGAGATTACATGGACTTGATTTGTAAAGGCATTTGAGGAACAATACAAGCTGATGATTTATAAGTACGAGAAGGAGCAAGAATTTATTAAATTGATTAAGAAGAATATGAGTGTAACATAATATGAGATGAAATTCATGGAATTGTTGAGGTATGCACCACTGCTAGTACAGGATGAAGAGTCGAGATGCAGGAGGTTCCTGAGAGGTTTGGACTATGCGATCTGAACAAGATTGACAGTGTTGCAAATTGGCAATTATGTCAGTTTGGTGAACAAAGCTCGCATGATTAAGAAAGTTGTGAAAGAAGGAGCTGGAAGGCGAGAGGATTTCAAGAAGCGTAAATTTGGTGGTACATTGTCAGACAAGTTAGGAAAGAACAATTTCAGAAATGCTACGAGCAAACCACCGGCTTTCTGAAGCCAAAGTTTTTATTCCACGGCAAAGGGTACATGTTTGAAAGGGAACCAGCCCAATAGTGGGAGTTTTAGCAAGAAGGAGAGGAGAAAGACCCCTACATGTTTTAGATGTGGAGCGCCTGATCATTTTGTCAAAGATTGTCCAAGACGAGAGGCCATATGCTATCATTGGAATCAACCCGGACATGTGGCTAATAATTGCGGACAACAAGGTTTACGGGCAGCATCTTTTATGGGAAGCAGAAATATTATGGGCACTAGACCAGTAGAGTCGGCATAAAGTAAAGGAAAAGGAGTGGCGGCGGAGAGATCCATTACACCAGGATGTGTGTTTTCTATTACGCGATAGGATGCACGGGCTTCACCAGAAGTAGTGACAGGTATTATTCTTATTTTTGACAAGAAGGTCCATGTTCTCATTGATCCCGGATCGATGCATTCCTGTATAGCACCTAAGTTCATATCACAAGGAAAGAACATTATACCCGAGCCCTTAGATTTCAATGTCACCATTGCAACACCCCTTGGAGAGGAAATGTTGATCACAACCTTAAACCAAAAATGTCCATTAAAGATAGGGGAACAAGAAATGAACATTGATGTTATGCCATTGATTATGAGAGAGTTTGATCTTATCCATGGGATGGATTGGTTGTCTATGTATCATGCGTCCCTCGATTGTTTTGGGAAGAGGGTGATCTTTAAGATCCCTGGTGAGGCAGAATTTATTTTTCAAGGTGAGAAGGGTAGAATGCCTATTCGTTTTGTGTCAGCCCTTAAGGCAACTAAATGGTTGTGGAAGGGGTATCAAGGATTCTTAGCACTTGTCGTGGATACTGAAATAGAAAAAAGAGGAACTTTCAGGGATACCGATCATTTGTGATTTCTCGGATGTATTTCTGGATGAGTTACCACGGTTGCCTATAGACCGGGAGATTGAGTTTGCCATTAAAGTGGATCGAGGCACATCACCTATATCGATTGTACCTTATCGCATGTCTCCCATGGAGTTGAGAGAACTAAAGGAGGAGTTGCAAGAATTGTTAGACAAGGGTTTCATCCGGCCTAGTGTCTCACCATGAGGAGCACCCATGCTATTTGTGAAGAAGAAAAATAGAACCTTAAGAATGTGTATTGATTATCGGCAATTGAATTGAGGTATGGTGAAGAACAAATATCCTTTGCCCAGGATAGACGATATGTTTGATCAACTGCGAGGAGCTTATGTATTTTCAAAGATTGACTTGAGGTCGGGATACCATCAATTGAAAGTCAAGAAGTCAGATATATGCAAGACGACTTTTTGAACCCGTTATGGCCATTATGAGTTTGAGGTGATGTCATTTGGTTTAACAAACGCGCCAGCCACATTCATAGACCTTATGAACCGTGTGTTCCCGGACTATCTAGACTAATTTGTGATTATTTTTATAGATGATAATCTGATCTATTCACAAAATAAGGAGGAACATGCGGAACATTTGAAGATTGTGTTGAAAACTTTGAAAGATCATAAATTGTATGCCAAATTCAATAAATGTGAGTTTTGGTTAGATAGTGTTGTATTTCTTGGGCATATTATTTTTGGAGATAGAATTCAAGTACATCCGAAAAAGGTGGAAGTCGTAATAGACTGGAAAAGGCCAACTAATGTGACAGAGATCCGTAGTTTCTTGGGTTTGGCCGGGTACTACTGGAGGTTTGTGAAAGATTTTTCCTTGATAGCAAAGCCATTAACCAGCTTAACACAAAAAAATGTAAGGTTTGAGTGGACGGATCAGTGTGAAAAACAGTTTCATGGAATTGAAGGAAAGATTGGTGACCGCACCGTTTTTAACAATCCCTTCGGGAAAAGGGAATTTTGTGGTTTACACGGACGCATCGCATCAAGGTTTAGGCTACGTGCTTATGCAACAAGAAAGAGTAATCGCCTATGCATCCAGACAATATAAGACTCATGAGAAAAATTATCTGATTCATGATCTTGAATTAACAGCTATTGTGTTTGCTCTGAAATTATGGCGGCATTATTTATATGGTGAAACCACAAAAATTTATACAGATCATCAAAGCTTGAAGTACCTCTTCACCCAGAAGGAGTTGAACTTGTGTCAAAGAAGATGGATGGAGTTACTGAAAGATTATGATTGCACCATTAACTACCATCCGAGAAAAGCGAATGTAGTGGCTAACGCTCTAAGTATGAAGTGGATGGGAAGCATGGAAAATTTACAAGTTGCAACAAGTCTATTTCGGGAACTATTATCGTTAAGGGTGAAGTTTTTAGGAGGTACAGAGAAAATTCTACTTGCGTCCCTTTTTTATCCGACCACTTCTCCTAGACAAAATTCAAAAAGCACAAAAGATGGATTCTCAACTTATGAAGCTAAAAGATGATGTGATTAGAAAAATCAATAAAGATTTTACAATTTCGGAGGATGGAGTGTTGATGCATGGAAAACGTTTATGTGTTCCGACAGATGTTGATCTAAGGAAATAAATTCTTGAGGAAGCCCATAGTTCAAAGTACGCAATGCACTCAGGTAGTACAAAGATGTATCGGGACTTACGAGAAAACTATTGGTGGCATGGAATGAAATGGGATATTGCTAATTTTGTTGCTAGATGTTTGGTGTGTCAATAAGTTAAGATTAAACATCAACGGCTGGCAGGGTTATTACAACCCTTGTCGATACCCGAGTGGAAATGGGAGCACATTACTATAGACTTTGTGACAAGATTACCACGGTCTCCAAAGGGTAATGAAGCAATTTAGGTGATAGTTGACAGATTGACAAAATCAGCACATTTTATACCCCTTAAGATGACTTTTACAATGGATAAGTGTGCACGTTTGTATATAGATGAGATTGTTTGGTTGCATGGAGTACCGTTAACAGTAGTGTCGGATAGAGATCCTCGCTTCACGTCTAAGTTCTGGTAGAGTTTGCAAGAGGTCATGGGAACTACGCTAAATTTTAGAAGAACTTTTCATCTTGAGAGTGATGGGCAGTCAGAAAGGATAATACAAATTCTGAAAGATATGCTCAGGGCATGTGTGCTTGACTTTCCAGGTAGTTGGGAAGATCATCTATCCTTGATTGAATTCGCTTACAATAATAGCTTCTAATCATCTATAGGGATGGCCCCCTACGAGGTGTTATATGGAAGAAAATGTCAGAGTCCGATTTGTTGGGATGAAGTCGGGGAAAGAAAGATGTTGGGGCCAGAAGTTATTCAAATAATGTCCGACAAGATCAGATTGATACGGGAAAGGTTTAAACAAGCTCAAGACAGACAAAAGAGCTATGCAGATAATAGACGTCGAGATTTGGAATTTGAAGTGGGGGATCATGTATTCCTAAATATATCTCCGTGTAAAGGTGTTATAAGGTTTGACAATAAGGGAAAGTTATGTCCACGTTACACCGGACCACATGAAATCATTGGAAGAGTTGGGAGTACGGCTTATCAGTTAGCGTTGCCCACAGAACTATCCAAATCCCATGATGTGTTTCATGTGTCTGTATTGAGAAAGTATATGTCCGACCCTTCACATATTTTGACAATGCAACCAACTGACTTGAAGTTAGACTTGTCGTATGAGGAGTAACCTGTGGCAGTGTTAGATAAAAAAGAGCAAGTTTTGAGGAATAAGGTCATACCTTTAGTAAAGGTTTTGTGGCGCAGTCATGCAGTAGAAGAAGCCACCTGGGAAAGTGAAGAAGAGATCAAGCATAAGTACCCGCATCTGTTTGAATCAGGTACGTTTAAATTTTGGGGCAAAATTTCTTTAAGAGGAGAAGAATGTAATAACCCATAATTATTTGGCCATGTTAAATAGAACAATTCATAGGATTAATTTTGTAATTTGAAAGAAATAAATGTTAAAGTGTATAATATCCATTAAGAGAGGGAGTGAAGTGTGATTGTAGGGAAGGAGATTTGATCTCCTGACAAATCAGAGTTTTTAGGGGCTGTTGGTGGGGGTGTCAGGAAGGATGTATTTTCATGGGATAGGTAGAGGCTATTGGGCAGCTCACCGTCCCTTATGCTCTGCTCATCCACTGATGTCTCACTCTCTTGGAGCTTGAGTCGGTTAAAATTCGTGAAAGAGAGAGAGAGGAACCAGTGAGGGAGAAACACTTGAGTTGAGAAGGTTTTGAGGAAACAAAGAATAGTGGAGGAGAAGAACAGAATAGCTGCAAACATTTTTCTAAAGCTCCATTGCAGTAGCAGACTGGTGAAGGAAGGTTTGGAGAGAACCATATTGATTATCGTCAAAAGGTAGATACCTTTTTCCTCTTTTGATGGAAGAATTAAACCCCTCTTCTTAGTTTATCCTTATCTTAGAAATGTTCATGCATATCAGTTTCCCTATTAATTAGAATAAGGAAGAAATTGGAATTTGGGTGTTGAAATTCTTCTTTGGAGAGGATTGAAGTCTTGCTTGTATGGTGTAATGGAGGGAGAAGGTTGAGAAAGTTTAGGGGAAGGATGGAGTCTTGATTTATGGCCCAAAAACTAAGTTTCTTTTCCCCCAAATAGAGCATTATACTAGAAAATACCTAAAATAGAGCATTGGTAATTTTCGGGTTTTGGGTCGACCCAAGTGGGAGGTGTGTCGACTCAAAGATTGTGTGCTCTTCGTTGTTTTATCTAGCAAGAGCCTGAGTCGACCCATGGTCCATAGGTGTCGACTCAAGCATTTTAGCTCTCGATAGTTTTAACAGGCGAGAGTTTGAGTCGACCCAAATCTCTATATTTTTCGACCCAAGATTGGACCATCCATATGAGTCTACCCAAGAGTTGGGGGTGTCGACTCAAGGATTGTTAGCTCTCGGTAGTTTAGCAGGTGAGGCCCTGGGTCGACCCAAGCTGTGTAGGAGTTAACCCAAGGTGAGGCCACCGCGCGCATGAGTCGAGTCTAGTCGACCCCCAGTATCAACCCAAACTCCTAGCAAACATCCTGAGTCAACCCTACAGAAAGGTGAGTCAACCCTGAGACCTGTGAATCGACCCACGGAGGGTCTGAATCGAACTCAAATGTGTGAAAACACTTATTTTTCCACTATGTTCTGGGATGTTTGGTGACCCTTTTGGCCTTAGGTTCCTTCATGAAAAACACAACTAATAAACATATCTAACTTATAAAAACATAGAAAGGGTAGACTCATAGGAGATTAAGGTAAGTTCTTATGTATGGTTGTTATGTTTATAGAGCTTGAAAGGGTGTTTGAGGAAGAAGGACCGGTACCTCGCGAGAGTGGTGGCCAAGCTTGAAGTTCTGATTTCAAAGGTGAGAGTGGCTAGTCTTTGTTAAAATGAAATATAATAAATGTGTTTTATCAATGTTTTGACAGCTTGTGTTTCCATGATGTCATGTTATTATTAAAGAAGGATGTTTACATAAAATGATGTTGATCATATACTTTTCTCTGTTATGAGCATGTTTTTTAACGAATTCATGAGAGCATGATAGTTTTATATTGCATGAGTTTTTGCTTGAGTGTGCCAAGTTAAGCGAGTAACCACCCGAGCCCAAATGTGATAAGGGCATAGTAGCCATAGTAGCATTGCCCATAATGGGTAATGGCGGCTTGTCCGCAATTTGGCCTTTTAAGGCATTACCCTATTGGGGGAACCCAAGGTGTGAGCAGAGATGAAACTACCACTGGTGATATAATGAGTGGACCTCTTACTCGCCACTCTAAAAGTTTAGATGCGTTGTAACGAGGTTACAGTACCGTCGGAACTCCTAGTCGTGAGGTTAAACGACTACTTGGCCACTGGAGAGCATGTTGGTTGTGATGCTTTTTAAATGCTTTTGAAGCATATCATGGATTTGGTGTTGATCCCTTAGTTGAAGAATGTACATGTTGTATTGTATTTTCATATCATGAAAACCTATTTTTATGTTGTGTGAAAAGATGTTTTATTAACTGCTCTTGATGCAATGATTTCATGTCTTATTTCATTTTAATACTAAGCTCACTCTCTTGTAAGCTCTTGGTTGCAGATTATAACTTGGGGTAGGAGTTGGTCCACCTATGCCGAAGGAAGTCGTGAGATGACGATTTTGTATTTTGAAGATGTTATCCTTTGAAGTGTATGATGTAAACAGTACATTCTTGGTTGTGATGCTATGGTGGCTGTAGTATGGAGAAGAATGATGGATCCCATATTTTGTTTTAATATGTTTTTGGTATGTAAGGGATAGAGAATCCCCTTGCAGAAATGCAAGTATGCTTAAGTTGAATGGATAAGTTTAAGGATTAAATGATATTGTTTTAACATTATGGTGAAATAGTCACGTGTCACCCAACTCCCAGAATGAAGATTTACCCTCAAGGTAGCGGGTGTGACATTAAAAGTTCATATTGTGGTTTGTGTAAAACCGAGTAAAAATTTAAAATTTTTAAAACTAATTATTAGTAAAATAATACATTAATTAATTAAAATAAACTAACTAAAAAAAATAATTAATTAAACTAATAATGATAATGAAAATTTTCAATTAATAAAATTAAATATGTTAATGTTAATAAAGGGAATTATTTGAATTACCAAATAGGCATAAAAGTTTTAAAAGGCAATAATAAAACTTTAAAGGGTAAATAGAATAAATTAAATTTTGGCAGCATCTAATTAATTAAAGAAAGAAGAAATAAAAAAAAAAAAAAAAGGAATTGAAAATTCAGTTGTGTAACAGATGTGGCAGGATAACTTTTAAATTTGGAAGATATGCATTACCATTCCTTAATGAAAGGAATTTAGTTTGGAAGTTTGAATCTGTTGGAGAGATTTGTGGGATCCTATCCCACCAAATCTGCTCCATTCTTTCCTATTTAAAGGAGGTCCCTCCCTCCCGTAATTCATCTCCCATCTCTCAAAAGTTTTCCCTCTGTAAATCCTCTATCTCTCTCACTGAGCTCCATGCGACCCAGCCCCCGACCACCACTGCTCAGCCACCATCAAGCACTGCCGCCCTCGGGCATTGGCGTTGATCACTGCGATTAACACCATCACAATCACCTTCATCATCGTCTTCATCACCATTCGGTGATTGCTGGTATGTGTAAAACCCCATGTATCGATTTATTACGCTGTAAGAACACATATATACATATATATTATCATATATTAGATTATAGTTAATTAATGATCCAAAATCATCAAACATATAATCAGATATAAAAATACAATGTTGTTATCATTCGAACCAGAGATGAAGACATATGTAATTGAAAAGATATATATATATATATATATAACAGTAGATATATATATAATGTTTAAACAGTTACATATGTATATAACCATAAAATAATTATATTGAAATATTATGTAATCAATTGATAAAATAAGTTTAGATCGTCATAAAACATGATAAAACACCTTATATGTTGATTAAAAGAAAAAAAAGGAATGAATAAATCATGAAAAAACATGAGTTACAGAAGCCTTTAATGGCTATCCCGAGGTTTGCGTCGACTCACCTGATGGTGGTGTCGACTCACAGGCCTCAAAAGCCCTCCCTGTTGACACTGGTGCAAAACGTCCGGACGCCTTTGGGTCGACTCATGGATATTTGGGTCGACGCATTTAATGCCTAGACCACACTTGGGTCGACACAAAACCTTTTTCGGTAGACTCAGGTTGGCCCTTTTGCCTTTTAGTCGACACAAAGTCCCTTTGGGTCGACCCAGCTTGCCTCCCTTGCCTTGGGTCAACTGACCCACCTCTTGGGTCGACCCAGGACTACCTTTCATCGACCTTTACATCGACCCTTCACCCTTGGGTCGATACACAAGCCTTGTGGGTCGAATCACGATCCTTGGACTTGACCTGTTGGCCTTTCGGTCGACTGACAGCCTTGTTGTGTCGACCCAAATCCCTCTGTGACACCTTTGAGTTGACACCAGCCCCTCTGGTGTCGACTCACAGCACTTGAACCTTGAAAAATTAATTCTGCATTTTATTTTAATACCTTCAGGTCCTGTTTGGCCTTAGTTTAAATGGATAAATTAAATTAATTAATGATTTATTAACACCAAAAACAATTATTGGAATTATCAAGTGGGTTAAAGGTCCATTTGGTTGATTAACTTGGATATCTATCCTGGTTATTATATTATATCATCAGGATGGCGAGTAGATTACATTGCTCCTTCTTAGAGATTAGTTTGGATATCAGGTGAGTGGCTCTCATGATACGTATCTTTCGTTAAATTCTCCATATCCCCAAACTTGATGAAAAGATGAAGTAAATGTTTAAATATTTTAAATGGTGTTAAATAGTTTTTTCTTTCAAAATCATGGTAGAATTATTTTACTAATGAATGAGTTATTTGTACGTACTTGCAATAAAACTCATATCTGTTAATTGACTTTAAAAAGGAAAAGTGAAAAAAAAAATGTAAGGAAAAGAGTGTTTAGAAAGTTATTATGAGAAACATAATGAAAAGTGTTATGAAAAGATTTGGTATCATCTTGAAATGCCTATAAAATGAAGAATGTTATAAAAAGATTTATCATCAATTGTGCTTACAAGTTTAGAAATCCTATTTAATGGAAAGTGTTATGAAACATATAAAAGTGTTATGAATAGTATGATGAAATGTGTTAAAGAAGAACGTAACAAAAGGTATTATAAAATATATAATGACAAGTGTAAAGATAAGTGTTATGAAATCAGATAAAAAGTATTGCGAAAGTTATTTTAGAAAACACATCATAAGGAGTAATATGGAATGTATATCGTAAAGAATATTAAAAAGGAGTTTTTCACTAAAACGTTTTCTTTTTAAAATTAAAAGTGTTTCTTTCCAAAACATTTTCTTGTTTTAAAAGTGTTCTTACTAAAACGTTTTACTTTTAAAATTAAAAAGTGTTTATTTCCAAAACGTTTTCTCTTTTTAAAATTTAAAAAAAAGTGTTTTCTTACTAAATATTTTCCTAAATAATAAGAAAAAACTTCTTATCAAAAGTTTTCCTACAAGACTTAATGAAGAGTTTTTCTCACTAAACGTTTCCCTATAAAATGTAATAAAAAATAGTTCTTATCAAATGTTTTCTTATAAAATATAATGAAAAGTATGATGGAAAGTACTAATGAATAATATTGTGAAGAATGTTCTATAAGTAAAACATGTTATAAAGCCAAAGAAATGTGTTATAAGACTAAGCAAAATATGTATGAAATGTGTGATAAAACGTATTATGAAGATACAACGAAGAGCGTTATAAAATATGTTATGAAAAGTAAAATGAAAAGAATTATAAAAAGTATATATATATATATAATACATAATACGGTCTAAATATGAGATGTCTTGGTATATTACCAAATGAATATATATATTGATACGATACAAACATAATGTCTTAAAAGATGTCTTGGTGATCAATGATTGGGACCAAATGTTTATGATATGAGATATGACTCTCAAACTCCAAAGGACAACCCTCTATGGAGGTGACTTTGGCTAGCTAGAAAACAGAACCGGTTTGAATCTCGTATTGATCACCCTAATTGACTCAACGGTTAAAGGGATAGCCCGGGTGCGTCCGGTGACCTTGACTGGAATCGTATAAGGAAGAATCCTAAGCGTCAACCTGGGTGACTCTATTTCGATATTGGATACAATGGTCTAAGAGGCCCCAAGTTTTGATGTGGCAATGGTTACTTGTTATGCTCAGGCTGTTCCTGTGGCAACTGTGCATGGTTCGACCATGAAAATTGATATGCTCAGGTTGTTCCTGTAGCAATGGTTACTTGATATGCTCAGACTGTTTCTGTAACACTAGATACTTGATATGCTCAGCCTGTTTCTTTGGCAATGATATAAATACAAGTATACTATGTGATATCTTGGTGACTCGTTGGTAACGAGACTAAATGAAAGGAAAATTATAGAGATATTCTAAGAGTGAAACGAAATGAAGTGAAGTGAAATGAAATAAAATAGAATGAGATAAGATTTTGAAATGAAATGAAATGAAATGAGACAATGAATTGAGATAATGAAATGTGATTGTGTCATGAGATAATGAAAGGGTCAGTTAAATGTTTAACTTTTTGATATTACTGTATATATATCCTGCCATGATTACGTTGCTTACAAAACTATTTTTATACCCCTGCTTTGAACTGTATCTTATTATGCATGTTCTATTCACCAACTTTTTGCTAATGTTGTAAAACTAAAATATTTCAGGTAATCAAAAGAGAAGTTTGATGATGGACTCGACTGCTTCAAGAGATCTAATATAAAGATCTCTAGGACATGCATTTATATCTTTCTTCCGCATTCAAATAAATTAAATAATTAATTTATTACTGCTTCTGCATTTGAATATAATTAAATAAATTAACTATGAGTTGTTGAGACATCATGTTGATAGTATTGGGTTGTTTGTCCCATATTTATGATATGGAATCTTAATTGTTAGCTAATATTTGATTAAGACTTTCTTGGATTAGTTGGGCTAAGGCCCATGATCCATGGCCGGTCACCTTTCCAAAAATTGGGGTATGACAAGTTGGTATCAGAGCGTAAGCTCATAGTAACATGTTATGCATCATACATCATTAGTAGAGATCTGGATCGCAAGAGTTCTTGTTTATAGTTGATCAGTTTTATCATTTATATGTTCTTATTTTGCTTTGACCATTTGTGTTGTAGCTCATGACGTGATGTGAATTCCAGGTATGTGTCTATACTATTATGTGCATATGTGGTAAGTAGCTAAGTATAATATGTGTAAGATTTTTGGGTATCGTACACTTGTCTTCGGACGTCAGTTTGACTGGCTTTGAAGTCCTATTAAAAATGCATTCTACAGACGTTGGTTCTAATTGGAGGTATTACTAAATTAACAGATTGGGAAAATAACCCTATAAGTCATAGAGAGTCGTTAGATTTAGAAATACTCGTAAGTGTTGAATGCTTTGGATTTGAAAACCTTTGTGAGTAATCATCACGTTATGAACACCTATACCATATTCTACCTTATAAAACGATTACTAGTATCTTAAAGGAAACCTGGTTAAGAATAGTTGATAAAGTGGTAAGAGATAAAGTTTAGAATAAAGGAGTTATATTTGTGAAAAATCTTAATAAATTGATTATGCTTATAATCAAATTGAACCATAGGATTCGTAATCATGATAAGAAGTTCTCTTAAAGGATATAAATTTGTAAACGTGTAATCAGAATTAATCAGAATGCACAGTGAAGCGTGAAAATATTAATCCATAATTTTATCTTCAAGATTAGTGTATTCTAATTTCGAGGACGAAATTCTTTTAAGGGGGGAGAATGTAAAACCCGGTAAAATCTAATTTCTTTTTACACTAATTAATAAATCAATAATTTAAATAATCTATTAACAAATAAACTAATTAAATAACAATATAATTAATTAATGTAACTCCCGAAATGTTAGTTAATTAAAAATTTATTTAAACTTTAACTAAATTACCTTATTATTATTTAATTGAATTAATTAAGGGAAGAAAGAATAAAAAGGAATAAAGAAAAGAAAATAGAAATTTTGGAATGCCAGCTGTGTTCCTATCTGTTGGAACGTTTGAAATTTAGAAAAAAGATGAGCATTGATTCGGAAAGATAATCCTTGGGGGAGGGATTTATGGGATTTATCCCACCAAATCTGCTCTGTCTCCCTTATAAAAAGGTGGTCCCTCCCTCCCAGAACTCATCTCTCAAAAGTTTTCCTCTATAAAACCTCAATCTCTCTCACCAAGCTCCCTGCGACCCAACCCCCGACCACCACTGCTCAGCCACCATCAAGCACTGTCGCCGCTGGGCATTGGCGTTGATCACAGCGATCAACACCATCACCTTCATCATCGTCTTCATTACCATTCGGTGATTGCTGGTGTGTGCAAACCACCTGTTTACATATACATATATATTATGATATATTAGAATATAGTTAATTAATGATCCAAAATCATCAAGCATATAATCAGATATAAAAATATTATGTTGATATCATTGGAACTAGGGATCAAGATGTATGTAAGTGAAAGATATATATATATAACAGTAGATATATATATATAATGTTTAAACTGTTACATATGTATATAACCAGAAAATAATTATATTAAAATATTATGTAATCAATTGATAAAATAAGTTTAAATCATCCTAAAACATGATAAAAAAACCTTATATGTTGATTAAAGAAGAAAAAGAATGAAGAAACTATGAAAAAAATCGAATTACAGAAACCTTTAATGGTTGCCCTGACCTTTGGGTCGACCCTCCGGGTGGAGGTGTCGACTCATGGTTGCTGGAACCCCCTTTGGGTCGACACAAGTTCCCTTGGGGTCGACCCAACCTGCCCTTTTCCTTTGGGGTCGACACAAGTCCCATTAGTGTCGACCCAACCTACCCCTTTTTCCTTTGGGTCAACACAAGTTACCTTTGTGTCAACACTAGCTTGCCCTTTTGCTCCTGGGTCGACACAACGCTCCTTTAGGTCGACCCAGCTTGCGTTGATGCTTGACCGTGACCATCTTGGGTCGAAACAAAGCCCCTATGTGTCAACCCAATACCCCATGTGACACTTTTGAATCGACACCAACCCTTCTGCTGTTGACTCATAGCACCTGAACCCTGAAAAAGTTGATTCGGTAATTTAATTCTAAAACCTTTAGGCTCTGTTTGGCATTAATTTAAAAGACAAATCAAGTTAATTAATGATTTAATTAACGCCACAAGCTAAGAAAGAAACCTATAATGATTGGGAAGGGTCTGTTTGGTTAAAAATAAATAGTTAATTATCTTATTGGATTGTCATGAATTGTGCCACATTATCAGGTTTATGTAGATTGTCACACCCCAATTAGGGAATGGTGACCGGCCATGGTTCATGGGCCTGTGGCCCAACGAAACCAAGAAAGTCTTAACCCGATAAAGCTAATAAATGCTAAAATAAATAAATTAACTCCCATGCAATGATTATGATATATCATGCAATA
>JAUTBS010439691.1:0-15539 GCA_032361285.1 Aequorea victoria | reverse complement strand
AAGTGGTCCGCCACGACTCATCACGGGCGGAGGACTACTGTCAGAAAGCTTACCAGTGTCCATGAGGCCAAATACTAAGAAATCAGCACAGATTAGACACCAAACAACCAAGATGCGAAGACCACGATACACGGAGGAAGAGAAGATCCAAACACAGTTCACGAAAGCTTCAGATCATGAAAAAACCATTAAGAAACCCTAGATAAAAATCAACACATCGCGAAGAACCAACACATCGTGAAAAAACCATTGAAACCTTAGATCGCGAAGAACCTTGACCCCCGAAACCCTAGAACACTGATTTCTGAACCTTCAGATTGCAAAAACATGATTTTTGAAACCCTAGAGTGGGAAAAAGGGAGTTTTGGAAACCCTAGATTGCGAAAAAAGAAGTTCGGAAACTCTAGATCGTGAAGAATACCTACGCGATCACTTTGAATACCAAAAAATGCGACAAAATTGAACGATCGTGCTAGAGAACCATCAAGAATATTGAATTGGCACCAAATAATGGAAAGAAGATGAAATTGCGAGGCAAATCTGGGAGAGAAGAGATCACGAAAAAAAGCCAAAAAATGTCGAAAAATGACAAAAAATCAGAAAAAAACTGACAAAACAACACCAAAAAATCTAGAAAAATCATGAAGAACATCTATGCCCTAGTCGATCATCGTGAATATCATCTGGATTTTTTTTTGAACAACAAAAAAGAAAAGAAAAACAATGAAATGAACGAATGCTCTGATACCAAATTAGAATTGAAGAATACTAGACGAGAATCAAATAGATGAGAGAAAAGAACTGAGAGAACAAAATAGACGGCTAATGAGAGTGATTACCCTAAAGATGGGGATTTGGCAGGGAGAGGTCCGTGTGATCTCTGGATGGTTCGCTGGAGGGCTTACTCCAGGAGATTGAGAACCGAGGGGTTGCACGACGTTTAAAGTTGTAATCTCTGGAGGGTCCGTGGGATTGATAGCAGCTCGTTCTGCTGACATCCTATTCTTAAATGCTTTTGACCAACTCAACATAGGTAGAGTAAAGTTGTACTTAGTCAAATCACCTCTGATTGGATTTATCGGGGAGAAGGTTCAACCCTTGGGGTCTATTGAGCTACCCCTCACTGTTGGCTCTAGCCCCAAACAGACTACCAAAATGGTGAACTTCCTAGTGGTGGATTGTCCATCAACTTATAACGTGATCCTGAGAAGAACAACTCTCAACCAATTAAGAGCAGTCACATCAACCTACCATCTGATAATCAAGTACCCGACCGATCATGGAGTAACAGAGCTGAGGGCCGATCAAACAACAAGAGAATGTTACGCCGCCTCTCTCAGAGAGCCGAAGTTGAAGGAAATAATGACTCTGGATACTGCTGAGGTGAGAGATGAGGCAACAATTCAGAGGGGAGAACCAGTAGTGGAGTTGGTCAAAGTAAGCATAGATAATAGCCGACCAGATCGAGAAGCTCAGGTCGGGTTAGCATTGTTGTCAGAATTCTGAACAGATCTAATCCAATTCTTGAGAAAGCACAGGTTAGTCTTCGCTTGGACACATGAAGATATGCTAGGGATTAGTCCTGGCGTAATATCACAGTCTCTGCATTGATCAGCTATATAAGCTAATCAAGCAGAAACAACAGGTCTTTGCCAGAGAAATAAATGAAGCCATTGCAGCCGAAGATGACAAACTGGTGAAGACTGGGTTCATTAGGGAGGTGCGCTATCTAGTCTGGTTAGCTAATGTGATTTTGGTGAAAAAGTTGAACGGTAAATGGAGGATGTGTGTTGATTTCACGGACCTGAACAAGGCATGCCCAAAAGATAGTTATCCCCTCCCAAGAATCGACCAACTGGTAGATTCTACAAGTGGGCACGAGCTGCTCAGTTTGATGGATGCATTCTCGGGATACAACCAAATCCTCATGAATGTAGCCAATCAGGAGAAGACGTCATTCATCACCGACCGTGGGATCTACTGCTACAAGGTGATGCCGTTCGGTCTCAAGAACGCAGGGGCTACCTACCAGTGTCTGGTGAGGCTCATGTTCAAACATCAGATTGGTCGGAATGTGGAAGTCTACGACGATATGTTGACCAAAAGCAAGAAGGCTGGTGGTCATCTCACCGATCTCAAAGAAACTTTTCAGGTATTACACAAGTATAATATGAAATTAAATCCTGCTAAGTGTGCATTTGGTGTGTCAGGAGGCAAGTTTCTTAGCTTTATGGTAAGCCAAAGAGGCATTGAGGCGAATCCAAAAAAGGTCAAAGCAGTTCTGGAGATGCAATCCCCCAAAACTATCAAAGAAGTCAGTCCAGAGGTTGACTGGCTGTGTGGCAGCCCTGAATCGGTTCATTTCAAAAGCGATCGACCGATGCATGCCTTTCTTCAAGGTACTCAAGAAGGCATTTGCATGGACTGATGATTGTGAGCAGACATTTGCTGATTTGAAGACCTATCTGGCCTCCCCACCGCTGCTATCCAGAACAGTGGCAGAGGAGGAATTGTTCATTAATTTGGCTGTCTCGGAGATTGTGGTGAGTTCGGCCCTAGTACGAGATGATGCTAGAGTCCAGAAATCAGTTTACTATGTCAACCGAGCATTTAGAGGAGCAGAGGCCAGGTATCCAAGGGTGGAAAAGTTAGCTTTCTTTCTGGTCATTTCAACAAAAAGGTTACGTCCATACTTCTAGGCTCATACCATTACTGTCTTGACCGACTAACCTTTGAGGCAGATATTACAAAGGTCTCACACCTCAGGTCGACTAGCACAGTGGTCTATAGGGCTGGGAGAGTTTGACGTACAATATCGACCAAGAACCAACAATAAAGGGACAGGTAGTGGCCGACTTCTTGGTTGAATTCACAGTAGCATAAGAAGTTGTCAACCCGAAAGAATAACTGGACCGAGAGGGTCAATCAAAGAACGAGGTCCGAGTTGAGGCAGAGCCAGACTTTGACAGAAAGCAAGTTTGGACGATCAATGTCAACGGATCAACCAACCAGTCTGCTGGTGATGCTGGTCTCGTCCTGATCTCCTCGGAAGGGGATGCTCTGGAGTATGCTATGCGTTTTGGGTTCAGAGCCACAAATAATGAAGCTGAGTACAGAGTTGTCATAGAAGGGCTTAAATTGGCCCAAGCCATGGGAGCGAAACAAGTAAAGATTTTAAGTGACTCTCAACTAGTAGTCGGCTGGGAAATTTTGAGACTTGAGAACGGATGAAAGCGTATCGGGAGATAATTGAGGAGCTGAAAGGTAAATTCAAAAAGTTCTTGACAGAACGACTCCTAAGGGAAGACAACCAGAGGGTCGATGATATCGCTCGGCTGGCATCAACTCTTGATGGGGAGATAGGCCGGGGTATACTTATTGAGTACCTGACCCATCCGAGTATGAGTCCAGGAAAGTATCAAGAAGCCATAGTAAATTTAGTACGAATATGTGTGCTATGGGTAGAAGACACCGTCAACTACTTACGGAATAATCAACTCCCGACTGACCGAACTGAGGCAAGGAAGCTAAGGTACCCGAGCAAGTAAGTACGTTTTGATTGATGGAATTTTATAGAAACGTGATTTCTCTATGCTATATCTGTGTTGTATCTCTAAGAAAGAATTTGACTAAGTAATGCGAGAGATACATGAGGGGATATGTGGTAATTACTCAGGTGGTCGGGCATTGTCGGGTAAAATCCTGAGGGCTGGCTAGTACTTGCCTACGGTATAGAAGGATACAACAGAGTTCGTCAGGAAATGTGACAAGTGTTAAGAGGTTCGCGACTATTCCAAGACAACTACTAGAGGAGTTGATAGTGATCACTACCCCTGGCCATTTACCCTGTGGAGAATTGATATAGTGGGACCACCGGCGATCGGAAGAGGCAGACGAAGTTCATGATAGTGGCAATTGACTACTTCACAAAGTGGGAAGAAGCAAAGCTGATGACAGAAATCATCGAAAAGAAGACTATAGATTTCGTCTGGAAATCCATAGTATGTTGGTTCAGGATACCGAAGGCAATTATCACGGACAATGGAAAGCAATTCGTCCAGGGAGTTCTGTGGATGCTTAGGCATCCAGAATAGTTACTCGTCCCCAGCCCATCCTCAAGCAATGGGTTCAGGGAATTCTGTGGACGCTTAGGCATCCAGAACCGTTACTCGTCCCTAGCCCATCCAAATGGGCAGGTCAAAGTAACCAACAGAACGATCTTGAAGATTATCAAGACTAAGTTGTAAGCAACAAAAGATCTATGGGCAGAGGAGCTCCCAAGCGTGTTATGTCTGTATCGAGCGACTGTACAAACACCGACATGTGAGACTCCTTTTACGCTTGCCTTCGGGAGTGAAGCTGTTATCCCAGTCGAGATCGGCTTAACCAACCATTCGATTACCAACTTCGATGGGAATGTTAATGACAAAGTCCTCAGAGAAAACCTGGATCAGATAGATGAAGTCCGAGAAGCTTCACTCCTTAGAACAACCATTTACCAGCAAAGAATGAAGAAGCACTATGACACCAACGTTCGAAGAAGAGAATTCAGAATAGAAGACTTGGTCCTTCGCAAGGTGTCACTAGCAATTAAGGACCCTCAAGAGGGAACCTTGGGGCCGAGTTGGGAGAGCCCTTATCAAGTGGAAGATCGTGTTTGATGTCGGATCTATCGAGTGAAAGCTACCAATGGAAGGGCTCTGCCACATGTATGGAATGCAGAGCACCTTAGAAAATACTATTAGTAAGCGAATGTAATCTCTTCAATAAAAGCATATTTTCTCTCAAATGTGTTTTCCTACTTATGTTTCTCTACCAAAAATTGACAAACTAGATCGCTTAAAGATCTGTTAGCCCAAATAACAGTCAAATTGCTTGATGATCCGATTGAGGCCCTAAGGAATTCGATAAAATCTATAAGCCAGATCGTTTGAGGATCTGATCAGCTAAAGAATGGTCAGATTGCTTGACAATCTGACCAGGGCCCCCAGAACTTCGACAAATGTACAAGTCAGATCGCCTAAGGATCTGGTCGTCCAAAGAACGGTTGGATTGCTTGACGATCTGACCGAGACCCTAAGAACTTCGACAAATCTACAAGCCAGATCGTCTAAGGATCTGGTCGGCCAAAGAACGTTCAGATTGCTTGACGATCCGACCGAGGCCCCAATAACTTCGGCAAAATCTATTAACCAGATCGCCTGAGGATCTGGTCGGGCAAAGGACAACCAGATTGCTTGACGATCCGACCAAGGCCCTAAGGATTTCGACAAATCAACCATCCAGATTGCTTAAGAATCTGGTCGGCCAAAGAACTGTCGGATTACTTGACGATTCGATCGAGACCCTAAAAGACCGAGTATCTATTAAAGATTGAACGACAGACCGACCGAGATAGCAAACACTTAGCAAAAATAAAGGACTAAAGAAAAGTACGTAAAGTAAGTTTATTTCATTCAAAAAATATTAAAACTGTTCAAAGCAGTACATAGGTTACAAAAGGAAATTTCAAAAAAACAAAAGAGATAAGTTAAGTCGAAGGCTGAGTGGGCTTCTCAATAGAGCTTCCGTCTTCATTTGCCAGGCCTTCGGCCTCGGATCTTCGTGTCCCACAGGAATGCCGAGAAGTCCAAGTCCTTGCAAGTAGCCGCTGCCCATGCCTTTATTGCATTGAAGCCGCTGATATAGTAATCAGCGGTTTCCAGGCTGAATTGCTCATACAAGCGTACTTCTTCGAGTGAACGCAAACACACTAGTTCGGTGGAAGAAGGAACCCGACAGTGGGTAGAGGGAGGAATACCATAGGTCTCGTGCAAATGCTCTAAGTCAGAAGCTCGAGAGGTGGAGGCAACGGATTCAATAGCGAAACCATGGTCCCCCTCCTCAAAAGGCAGAGCCATCAAGCTTGAGGCCTCCCCACCGTCATGGGTGGAGGGACCTTGAACTGAGACAGCTGAGGGGCCATGAGCCGAAAGAGTCCTCTTGGACTCAGAATTGGAATGCTCAGTCTCAGTGGATAGGATTTCTTGGGGATATTCCATAGTACCCCTCCTAACTATAGGAAGAAGGAATTTGACAATGTCATAGGTCTTTTGTGTAATATGTTCAAAAGGACATCCAAAAACAAAAAGATTAACTGGGGAAGAAAACCGAAGTTGCGAGAGAAAAAAACAACTTGATTAACGAAGAAAGAGGGAGAAGGAGGAGAAAAAATGGGGTAAGGCTTATATCTAGGCCTGAGTTTGAAGAAGCCAGTTTTCTATTATGGAACAGAAGCAAAAAATGGAATGAAAAGAATAGAGCAGAAGAAACTTACTTAAGAATGCGGAGAATGAAACTATCGGATGAAGGAAACGAGAGAAAAGCAGAAGCTTGGCGCCGACAATGATGGAGAAGCTTCGCCGGCGACGATGAAGATTGCTCTGCGGGATAAAGATGAGAGATAGTGGGAAAGTGGAGGGAGTTCTATGAGTATTGGAGGTAAAAGTGATGGAACTGCCCCCACTTTGCTAATTTAAAGAGTTGGCCCCAGAACCGAATGATCACGACATTCGACGTGAAGCATCTGACCACTGGGATTGAACCACGTGTCAAGCAAAAACCAAACGCTCGCCGTTTTGAAGATTTGAAGAGACCCGCATTGTGCGAAGTGACGTTTGGGGTATTGTGTAACTGTTACCTTGGGGAAAGCAAAAGGCACCTAACCGTCACTTCAGAGGAGACAGTTTGTATTCCCATTGCCGACCACGTTCGACTCGGAAATAGGGAACATCTGATGAGCATATTCTACACGGTTGGCTATGGCTGACCGAGACTACCACGTGGCCGAGAAGACCACTCGGTTTAGCTCCGCTAGCCCGATCCGTCTACAAAGTCCTAGCTCGGGAGACGTACTCGGGCGGTCGGCAAATAAGACTAGGTCAAAGGTGTAACGTCAGCTCTGTAACCGACGCCTATTTTTTCTCCTACAATTACTTCGGTAACCATTTCAGCCATAAAAACAGGATCAACCCTAATCATGGGGATCCCGAGATTCGCGCCTATACATTGAAAAGGTACGCAACTCCGATTATTCTAAGTGAGTTCTTTATTATTTCTACAAATTTAGTTCTTAACTTAAGCATCAGAGGATCTTGGGCCGACACTCCACTGGTGTCAAGATTTTAACTTTTGTAGGACTCTTGGTGATCTCGAGGAGGCCGTTCGGATTCTAGCATCAACAGATTACAACATTGATAATTTGTTAAGTTGATTAGAAAGTGCCAAATGAAGCAAATACTATTTGAGAAAGTTAAAGCCATTATATATGACCAGTGGTTAATTTTGCAAGGGGTAAAAATCAGAGGGGCAATTCGAAAAGAATTTTATGTCATAGATAAATATAATATTTTCCAAATTAGTGTGGCAAATGGAAAAAGTTTTAAAACCTTGCGTAAAAACATTTAAAAAAAAAATCAATGCGAGCAATTTTGGAAAATAATTATGAAAGTTGTGAAAAGCTCAATGGGGGCAATTGCTTCCACTTGCCTTAGTGTGGCTCCACCCTTGCATGCAAGTGGTTGTGTTGATTAATTCTTTTGGATGTGATCTTTATCTTGATCTCGTTACCAAAATTCATCTTAATATTTTTCTTTGTAAATACAGGAAGATATTGACCTTATAGCTAAGTTGGGATTTCGTGCTTATCGTTTTTCCATATCATGGTCTCGTATATTTCCGGGTAAAGTCTCCTTCTGATTGTCTATGATATTCAGTGTTATTTTCAGATTGTAAAACATTTATATTTACATTGAGTAATGAAAATGCAGGTACTCTTGACAAAAGGTGAGCTCTTTTTCTTTTTATTTTTCTTCTTTTGGATCAAATGTGAGGTGTGCTCTCTTTGGGTACTCTAGTGGGCATTAACATATCTTTGAATTCCTATTTTGGTTTCTGGAACATTTTTGGATCTTTGTTATGGTGTTTCTTTCTTCAAAATGCATTCCTTTGTCCAATGATCAAAATTTCGTTTTGGTAGATTATTTCGATCGGCTCTGAAACGGAAATGATCGCTTTCGAAAGAGGTTTTCACAAATGAATAATAACCTAACTTTTAACCTCTATTCGTGTGGAATAGTAGCAAGTAGGGTGTCGATCATCAGGAACAAAAAGACTAATATGCTATATTTCTTTGATTAACTCTTAAAGTGATTCTAATAACGATTTTTGATTTGGTTAAATTAGACTAATAAAAGTTGAACTAATGAAAGACTGTAACTAGGTTTTATGAAATTGATAGAGAAAAAGTTTAGGGTTTTGAATCTACCCTGATCTCGCAACAACGATTAATATATTAATTAAGCAGGTATTACTTGAACACTCGACCCATTAGGCTATAAGCTCTAATAAGGTCATCAGGAATATTATCATAACTAAGATTCGGTGTAGAATATCTTAACTAAGAACAAATTGTTTTCGATAAAATCTTAGTACGATTCGTCTCATCTTAACATATGTTATCTCAAATTTTAATTACAACACAATAACACTGTTGTATAACCATGCATTTGAAATTATAGAAAACAAACACAAAGTTTAGAAATACACTTTTATCAAAACTTGGATTAAAACGAAGAGCCTTAAAGTTATACAACGAGACAAGTTCAAGCCCAAGAAAAATTGCTTTTTATGTGACGGACCACATTGGGCAAGGTAGTGTCCTAAAAGAGAAGTCCTCAATGCTATGATTGCAGAGCGGAAGGCTCAAGTGCAAGCACAAATGGGATCTATCCAGTTTCTCAATGCCGTCAAAGCCACTCCCGAGCCATCAAACACCAAGGACAAGTCCTTGATGTATGTGGACGCCACTATCAATGGGAGGATGCCACTATCAATGGTAGACACGGGCACATCTCACAACTTCATCAAATGGGATGAGGAAGCGGCTTGGCCTCAAGATATAAAAAGGGCGAGGAATGCTCAAGACAGTCAACTCCAAGACAAGACCATTAGATGGTGTGGCTCGTAAGGTGGATCTACACCTTGGTACTTGGAGCGGGAAGGTTGACTTCTCTGTGGTATCCCTTGATGATAACAACATTGTGTTAAGAATGGAATTCATGCGACAACACAATGTGGTGATACTTCCTCGTTTGAATTCGGTGTGCATCATGGAGGGAAGCCCATGTATGGTTCCTACTAGGGCTAAGCCAAGTTTGAATGTCAATGTTCTCTCCGGCATGCAGCTTAAGGAAATTCGAAAGAAAGGAAGGGCTAAGCGTTTAACCGCAATTCGAGGGAGTGAACTGGGAAAGAACAAGAAACATCCACCAAGGAGGGAGGTGGATCACAAAGGCAAGATGGTGGAAATGCAACATGAACTTACCGTTCAAGCGGCTACGGAGAGTCATGCAGAAAGTTGCTTAACTGGAAAGAAATGGCACGCAGAGTGCATACTTGCAGAGCAAGTCATTCGGAGGACGAATCACCAACCAAGCCACGAATACTTGGTGAAGTGGAAAGGATTGCCAGACAACGAAGCTAGCTGGGAACCGGCAGAAGCTTTGTGGCAGTTCTGAGAGCTTATACGAAGATTTCAAGTGGAAGATGCGATGAGGACGTCACTAGATTAGGTGGGAGAGAGTGTCACAACCCGCGGAATTCTCTAAAATTTTCTAAAATGAATAATGAGCTAGAGGCTTGCGGAAGATTCTAGAGTATATTGGAAGGCTCTAGTACATTGGATAACCTTGAATACTCTAGAACGTTCTGGAAGAGTCCGAAATATTCTAGAAGAACCTAGACAAGGGGAGAGGAACCTAGAAGGTTCAAGACATTTTTAGTACTTGTATATATTTTAGATAATTGTATAGAGTATTCTAGAATAGGTTTCTAGATTATTCATATAGGAAGCTTCTAGAGAATGTTCTAGAACTTTTCAAGAGACCTATATAAGGGGGGTGGCTTCATTTAGCCAACACATCTCCACACCTCTCCAAATCCAACAAAGTGTAAGAATCTCTCTCTAAGAGCAATATACTTTCAATTCTACCAAGCTCTCAAAGTGTTAGCTTTCTCCCCTACTCTTGTGCCTTTTTGAGTTCTAGGCTTACTTAGCATTACAAAGTCTGGTTGTGAGCGTCTAAGTGCCGTACGGATAGCTTGGAAAAGCATAAGTTCGTGACACTTGGTATCAAAGCAGGTTACAAAGGAGGAGTAAGCACAATGTCATCTGACGTGGAAGACGTGATGATCGAGCAAACCCGTGGGAGGGACACTAACTCAAAAGGGAGGAAGGATAAGTCTCGTGATGCTATTGCAACCATGGATGCACGACTCGCAAATGTGGAGTTTGTCGTGGCTGACTCGGGGGATCGGCTTGACGTGTTGGAGCAAAGCTTGCAACAAGAGGTGGAAGATTTTAAGGGTGAGATCAAGGACCTCAAGGATAGCATGCTTGCTACCGTCAACTCTGTGGTGTATGACATGCAATAGGGCAACGAGACCTTCCAAGCAAAGGTGTTGGAGATGCTTGCCAACTTTGAAGCCCGCTTAGAAGAGGTACACCAAGATTGGGCTATGTGCAAGAAGGCTATAGTTGGAGGAGCTGTGGTCATGCTAGGAACTTCTAAGGTGGAGGCGCCAAAACCAAAACCTTACGATGGGAAGAGAGATGCCAAGAAATTAGACAACTACCTTTGGCACATGGAGAGTTACTTTGAAGCCATGACACTAACAGATGAAAGTGCCAAAGTAAGGACCACAATCCTTTACCTCACCGATATAACGACTCTATGGTGGTGTAGGAGGCATGCTGATATAGAAAGAGGTACATGCACCATAGACACATGAAATGATTACAAGAAGGAATTGAAGAAGATATTCTATCCTGAGGATGTGGCCTATCAAGAAAGAAAGAACATGAAGAAATTGAAGCACACTACGTCTATTCGGGAATATGTAAAGAAAATCTCTATTCTCATATTGGAGATCCCGAATATGACCGATGAAGAGCTACTATTTAACTTCATGGACAACCTACAACCATGGGCGGAGCAAGAACTGCGTCGTCGCGGTGTGCAGGATATTGCCACGGCTATGACAGTTGCGGATTCCTTGATAGAATATAATGAGAAAGAAGACAACAAAATGGAATTGCAATGAAGGTGGGGAAAACAAGGATGATGGTTATTATCACTGGAGAAAGGGGGCGGGGAAACCCCCTATGGGCAAAGAAGGCTAGGGTAAAAGCATGGGGGAACGAGATAAGTTCAAGTCTAAGAAAAATTACTTTCTATGCAATGAACCACATTGGGCAAGGGAGTGTCCTAAAAGAGAAGCTCTCAATGCTATGATTGCAGAGTGGGAGACTCAAGTGCAAGCACAAATGGGGTCTATCCAGCTTCTCAATGCCGTCAAAGCTACTGCTGAGTCATCAAACACCAAGGACAGGTCCTTAATGTATGTGGATACCACTATCAATGGGAGGACTGCTCAAGTCATGGTAGACACAGGTGCATCTCACAACTTTATCAAAGGGGATGAGGCTAAGCAGCTTGGTCTCAAGATAAAAAAAAAGGGCAAGGAAAGCTCAAGACAGTCAACTCCAAGGCAAGACCGGTAGATGGTGTGGCTCATGAGATGGATCTACACCTTGGCACCTGGAGCGGGAATGTTGACTTTTCTGTGGTACCCCTTGATGACTACAACATTGTGTTAGGTATGGAATTCCTACGGCAACACAATGTGGCAAAACTTTCTCGTCTTAATTCGGTGTGCATCTTAGAGGGAAGCCCATGTATGGTTTCTACTAGGGGTAAATCAAGTTCGAATGCCAATGTTCTTTTCGGCATGCGGCTTGATGAAGCTCCGAAGAAAGAAAGGGCGAAGCACTTAAACACAATTCGAGGAAATGAACAAAGAAAAGCAAATGGAAAGAAACGGCACGCTGATTGCATACTTGCAGAGCAAGTCCTCCAGAGGAGGAATCACTTACCAGGCCACAAATACTTGGTAAAGTGGCAAGGATTTCCAGACAGCGAGTCTAGCTAGGAGTCAGTAAACGCTTTGTGGCAATTTCGAGAGTTAATACGAATGTTCCACGAAGAAAGTGCGACAAGGGCGTTGCCGGATTGGGTGGGAGAGAATGTAACGGACCGAAAGTCTTCAAGGCACGAAGATAGACAATTCAAGCCAAGTGAGGGTCGCGAAAGATTTTAGAGCATACCGGAAGGCTCTAGTACATTAGAGAACCTTGAAGACTCTAGAGCATTCTGGAGGGGTCCGGAATATTCTACAGGATTCTAGCACTTGTACATATTCTAGGGAATCGTATAGAGCATTCTAGAATAGGTTTCTAGATTATTCATGTAAGAAATTTCTAGAGAATGTTCTAGAACTTCCCAAGATTGCCTATATAAGGAGGGTGGCCTCATTTGGTTAAGACACCTCTCCATACCTCTCCAAATCCAAGCAAGAGTTGTAAATTCTCTCTAAGGCAATACTCTCCATTCTCCCAAACTCTGAAAGTGTTTCGTTTTCTATCATTCTAATATTGTGGCTTTTGAGTTCTAAGCTTACTTAGTATCACAAAGTGTGGTTGTGAGTGTCTAAGTGCCGCACGGATAGTTCGGAAAAGCATAAGTCCGTGACATGATGCTCTTGAATAAAAAGAAAATTAATGAAAAACCTTGTGCAACAATGATATACAATAGGCAAATATTTCACAGAAAATCCAGGAAATTATATGCTAATATGGATACACTCACCTCGAGGATGAAGTAATCCATTGCCATCAACCATCAACAACTGTTAACATTCATAAGAGTGATATGAATATAAATAGTGGGGGAAATCAGAGGTACTTATAGCAACTTATGATGCTTTTCACCAAAAGGAAAAAGTTAAGTATTAAAAAAAAAACTTTTAAACAAGTCGGGTTGATGGAAAGCAGTCTAAAAATTAATGGAAGATATCAAATCAGTGGGATGTGAGGCACATAATATCAAATTAATGGAAAAGTTTATAACATTAATGTGTTAGGTCGTAAACTTTATTTGATATTATTTGCTCCATATTCCACTATTTTGATATTTCCCTTTAAATTTAAATCAGATATATTATCAAGTAAAAATGTAGCGGAGATAATCTTAGATTTTAAAGTTTCAAACGATAAATCAAATGAAAATGTAAGCACATTGAGAAAAAATACATAAAATCTAACAAAAGACAATCAGCACCTGGGGATAGAAAGGATGACCACAAGTCTTCATTTTTTCCAAAAGATCTAGAAGGACCGGAGCCTAACATTAAGAGAACAATCCAATTCATAAAATAAATAAACAAACTAAATCACTTCTCACTTTTGGAATTGTTAAATCAAACTAATGACCAAAAATACCATATAAGTAAATTGAAATAACTGTGGCTGTTAAATACTAAGATGCTATGATGTGTAGAAACTTTATACTTAAGCTATTAGGTGGAGAAGTCCTAACATTATATTAACTGATCACTCATTCCACACCTAAGCAATGTGAAATTGAATACTCTAATATCCCCTCTCACGTGCAGCCGCTTTTTGAGATTTGTCACGTGTAATATCTTCTTTTTTTAAGTCTACCATCGTCCAGTCTTTTTCTTGGGTCTGTCATCATGGGGTGTGTATTTTTTCATTTTATTTTTTAAAGTGGTTGGAATGAACTCCGCTCTTATACCATGTAGAAAATTTATATCCAACCTAAAAGCTTAAACTATTAGGTGGAGAGGTGGGATTGAATACTAACATCATGTTCATCTAGAACAATTCTTTGTGTTTTATGGCATATCATAACGATAGACAGAACCGCACATTCGCGTTTGCAAATTCAAGTTTTGGTGTCACACTTACGTAGTCAGAGAAAAGAAAATAAAAAAAAAATGTATTTTCTCTCCATCTTGTTTGGATAAATAGGAGAGAAGAGAAAATAAAATATAGTCATTACTCTCCTATCTTGTTTAATTAGCCTTCAAAGAGAAAAAAATATAATATTTTAATAAATTTACTAAAGTAACATTTCAATAAGCAAACAATATAATTGCTCATTAATGTCATTTAATTTATTTCTTTTGTATTTAGAGAGTCAATCTTGGTATTATAAAATATAGACATTGAGAAGGTTTCTTTCTCTCCAAATCTCTCCACTTTTAGAGAAATTCTAAAAGGGATTTTAAGAGATTATAAAGTTCACTCCATTTCTCTCATCTTTAGCTATTCAATTTCTCTCATCTTTAACTATCCAAACGAGTTATTAGGAGAGAGAGCAATCATTTTTTTTTCTTTTCTCTACAAATCACCCAATCCAAACGTTATGGAAACAAAAATCTGATATAAAACTAAAGTAAAAGTTTGATATGAAACTAAAACAAAAGTCTGATATAAAGCTATCTACGTATACGTGCACACCACATCTGGAAAACCAAAAGAAGAAGAAGGAGAAATTGAGTTAAGACACCTCGGGGATCAAGAAGATGCCAAGAATTAACAAGAGGAAAAAGGGTCAAGAAATTGACCTCTCTGAAGGCGAGAAAGCCAGGAACATAAGGGATATGGAGGCGGACAACAGAGTAATCATCATAGACAACTTCGAGAGTATGGAGATCCAAAACAACTAGCGTACCGCAAGCAAAGGATGGGTTATCTTTGGAGAAGCTAATATCAACCCCACCCACATACTTCAATACGCCACACTCTCCTCCTCCTGTTCCGGTGGTTGCGTTTGTGGGTAATTGCCATGTGAAATCATCTTCTGTGACTAATCTTTTCTTCAGTGAATCTTGAGCCCTGAATCAATTAAAACCCGTGCATAGACTAAGTTTCCAGGATCGAATCAAAGATTAATTAGCGAATGTAAATGATGTACATTCCATACTCAATCCAGTTGATTTGAACGTCGGGAGACCAAGAAGTCTCTGCTCGAGATGCTTCCTTCCCCTCACATGCATCAACCTCCATAGCTCATACAAGTCTAAACTATCTCTATGTATGGATTACCACGGTGCATTTAATTAACAGGGGCAGCTCAAGCTAATTTTAGAACTAAAGCAAAAACATAAGCGGATATTCTTTATAAATTTTTATAATGTAATTTAATTTATTTAAAATATATATTTTTTTGTTTTTTGAGATGTAAAATTATTTATTAAATTTTTATATTTAAATTTTTATAATATTTTTTTTTTCAATTGCTATTATTCCGAAACTACATAATCTTTATTGCTAGTTAAATACTTTTCAAGACCTCCTTTTTTAGATTGAATAAATTCTTCTATTTCCTTTTTCTTTTAACGTTTGAAATATCTTGATTCACATTGTTTAGTAGATATGTTTATAACTAAAATTATTTGTAAATAAAAAATAATAAATTACACAATTAAAATAATAAAACAATAGAATCTTGATAATAACCGATAATTATTTTTGATGGTAGTCGATAATCACCCAGTAACCCTAACATTCACAATAAAAAAGAATAATTAATATATCACATTTTTAAATTAGAAAGGTATAATTTTTAAAATTA
>JAUTBS010439580.1:0-15540 GCA_032361285.1 Aequorea victoria | reverse complement strand
AGAGCCATAAGCCAGCCTTTGGTTGAAACCGTCCAGACGTCGGGGGTGTCCTGTCCCGACGAAAAACAACAGAGGGGAGAGACGGTTTCTGGGCTCCACTGTCGGACGCCGGAGGGTCCCGTCCGGACGGAGCCTAACAGAGGGTCGAACCAGATTTCTGTAAGTCGCGTTTTTGGGTCCTAAATTGATTTCTATTCTCAAAGCTTGTGTTTTTATGCATTATAAGTGTTATTCATCATGCATGTTTTCAATGAATTTTTCAATCAAACCAATATATAGAATTGATTTGGATTTTTATGTATATATGTATATATATATATATACGACCATATGCTTGGATATATATATATTTTTGTATATCCAATGTGTGTGTTTTGATTCTTGATTTCAAATACGAAAACCATTATATTAATATGCATTAATCTGTTATAATCTATATAGCACAGGTTGTCTATATATCTATATACGTATACATTATATATATATGCATCAATGTTCTTATATACAAAAACTAGAAATGGAGGAGAGAGAGAGGAAACCAACCTGCGAGACAACAAAAACGACGACGGCGGCGGTGCGTGGCTGCGCGACGATGGTTGTTCGGTGGCTGCAACGTGCTCGGCGAAGAACAAGGGAGTGAGAGGGAGAGTTGCTGGAGGAGTATGAGAGAGAGAGTGATGCAGAGAAAGAAGAAGAAGCAGAAAGCAGGAATTTGAAGGGGACTGAGAGAATGAGGGAGAACGTGAGAGATAGGGAGATAGGGGGAGATAAAATGGGAAGCGAATTCAGAATTTAGGAAGGAATCACCACCAATTCCACAATTTTCTCAACCAAAATTTAAAATTTTCAAATTCAAATCCTCTACCAAATTTATCTCACAAAATCTGAATTTATTCTTAAATAACATCCGCTATCCTTAATTAATTATTCTTTACCAAAATTGAATTTAATTCTTGAAATTAATTTCCTAAATTTTTGATTTTGAATTAATGTTAACGAATTAACTTATTTTGTAAATTAAATATTCGAAATAATTATTATTCTAGTTACTTGTATTTTGTAAATTAGTTTGTTTTAAATTAGTAAATTTTATCACTTTATTTAATCATGTCTTAATTAGTTAATTCAATTTAATTAATAGATTAACCAATTTAATTATTTAATAATAAATCTTAAAATTAAAATATTTTGTCGGGTTTTACAATTTTTCTGTAAAATTCTAATGTGCTCACATCGAAAATAAATTTATGGCATACTTTTATTTTATGCATAAAAGATTGTGTTTGATTTTTTTTTTTATATAATAATGGAAGAGAAATAAGAAAATAAAAACAACAACACAATAGTAAAATCCGAAATAGAAGAATTAAATATCCATTTAGTCGTTTATTATCAATTAATAAAAAGATCAGTAATATGATTTCCTAAATCTACAACCTCTGATTCTATATATTCAAACTTTGTTTTTTTTTGTTTTTTTTTTTTTTTTAAAACAGAACTTTTCTTCCTCTCACCTATTATTATTCTTTTCTTCTCTCTCTCTCATACGATTAAATTAAGACTAGTCGTTATTTTCTGAGTTTCAATATCTTTTTTCTATTATCATTTAGTTAAATCAAATATTTTTTCATTCTATTTTATAACAAAATTCTATATATAAAGCGAAAGTGTATTACATAGGTTCAAACTTAGTTCCATGTGAGCTATACATACAATGAATCTTGTTCGTGCATTTTCATTTTCAAGTTAAAATTTGATCAATCTTCAAATCTTATCAAAAATTGACTCTTTTTTATTAGGTGTCACTTTACTATCTCTCGACTCAATTTTTTTATTATTTATTTAATTTTTTTATTTCTCTTGATTTTAAACTATTTGAATCTTTTCAAAATTTGAATTTTCTTGATCATCTCATTCCTATATTTTATCGAGGTAATACCGGAAGAAGAAAATCGAAGATGTGATAGGACCAGAATTATAAAAGTAGTAGTTTATCAACATTAAAAATATCAATAATATTAAAATGATCAGCTTAATTTGTCAAATTATCCTATTAAATAATATGACACTGTAAGTGGGTGAAAAACGGATGATGAGAGAACCCAAAGGAGATCTGTCCGCGGGCTTGCCGGTCGATTCCTGTAGAAGAAGAACAAACGTTAGTGCTAGTCCAGCCGGAGTGGGTGGCCGGAAGAGCACTTCGATGGCTAAGTCAGACAGGGCTTTGGAAAGATCAATTTGGTATTGATATTGGGTTTAGAGTGTGTGTACCTGTAGCCTGCGCCCCGTCCCTTCTTATAGGCCTTTTTCCTCCCATGGATCAAGCTCTTCCCTTGATATCTGCCGCCAGCCTGGATCCTATCCCTCCTTTCTCGCCTCAGATAAGGCGGAGGTCTCCCTTTCCCTTATCTTCTCCTTAGGGTTAGGGCGCCTTTCCAGCCATCATCACAGCCTGGCTCCCCCCCTTGCAGGTGAGTAAAAAGGGATGGGATTTATGGTCCCGCCCTTTTCTCCTGCCGGTATCCTCGCCTGTTCCTTGGATAAGCTGGATCCACGCGGCATACCGTATGTCCTCCGGGTGTTCGGCCCTTGCGGTCGAATCGTTGTTCGGCCCATATGGACTTCTGCCCGTTCGGCCGCAACGGACCGTCTAGCTATCCGGCCCATGCGGTCTTCCTTGCTGTTCGGCCCAAGGCCTGGGGGTGATTTGCTCGGCCCCCTTCATTTGCCCCCAACTCTTCTCGGAATACTCCCTGTTTTCAGAGGGGAGTTTGTTCGGCGCCGAGCACCACTTCTGAGATTAATTCTCACTGTGCTGCTGACGCGTCACTCGTTGCAGGGCGACACGTGGCCATTGCCTGCTTGCGCGTGGAGCAACCACCCCTTGGAGAAACACGCTTGGAGGCTGTTGGCCACGCGCGTCGCCGCCGACGTGTCACATTCCTCTGGCTCATCATGGCGATGTCTGCGCCGCCGTTTCCAAACGGTCGTGGCTTGTCCTTGCGTCCCACGTGGCCTACACGGAGTGGTGTCACTGACGGCGTTAGTGGCCGTCGCCTCGTCTACTGTGCGATCATTTAATGGCCGTCCCTTCAGTCTCTCTGCGCAGGTCTCTGTCCTTTGATGTTCCGCCACGTGGCCCTTGGTCCCCCCGTATAAATGGGATCCCGTTACACACGTATTCATTTTTCCGAACGTCGTCTTCTTCGCCGCTCCTTCTCCGCCATTGCCGTCTTCTTCCAGAGCTCAGACCTCCGACTCTCACCTGCCGTTCGCCGTCTCCCGCCGCGTTTTACTCCGGGGTCCACAGTCTCGCTTCCTCCGGTGTTCGTCGTCGCCTGGCCCTCTTTGACGTAAGTCCTCTGAGCTCCTGGTTCTGCCATTCACGCACTGTTTTCTATACACATTTTTGCTTCGTTCTGGTTTTTCTGGTTTTCTTCTTCTTGGACTCTTCCCCTTGCTTCTCCTTTCGTTTTCCAATCGAGTCGGGGCCTAGAGTCCTTTGTTTTAGGATAACCTCTTTGGCCCGGTTTCCTCGCAAGTCCTGCCCCTTTTCGGTCCTCCTTGTCTTCTTCATGGGTAAGTTTCGATTCATGTGCAGTGCGGCCAACATGGCCGATTTCCGTACACTCTACCGGATTCCCGACGACGTGACGCTCTCTTTGGCCAACAAGGATGAGCCGACCGTCGGGGGGCCGACCTTTGCCCCTTTCCCCATAGTATCCATAGTCGAGGGGGGTGTTCGGTTCCCTCTCCATCCCCTTCTTAGGGAGATCTTGCATAAGTGCCACCTCAATCCCATGCAAGTTTCCATAAATTTTTTTCGCATCGTGATGGGCGTTGTTCAATTGAACCGCCTGTACGGTCTCGGTCTCGGCTTCGCCGAGATCATGTATTGCTACTCTTTGGCCAGCAATCCCTCCAAGACAACCTACTACCTTCGGTCCCGTCGCCCTCGGTACAAATTAGTGGACGGCCTCCCGGACACCGACAAACATGCCTCTGACTTCTTGAAGGTTGGAGGCAACTTTGAATGGTATTCTCATGACGCCGAGCGGCAGTTCGGCATTCCTCGCGGTCACGGCCGGCCAGGTGGTCTTTCCGTCTCCTTTCTTTGTGTCATTCTTTTATTGTGTTTCTCCTTACTGATCGCTGCGTTTCTTTGTTTTGGCAGCCTCCGACTTCAACCGTGATTACGGGGAGGTGAACGTTGAGGCCGTGGAGAAAGCGCTCGCCCTTCCTCGAAGAGACGCACCCCGCCTGCTCGACTACCGGCCCAGCTATCACGGCGTAATCCGCTCACGCACCGAACGCCCCAGGGGTCGAATCCGCCGCCCCAGACGCCAGCAAACGCCGAGCCTCGGTTGGTCACGCTCCGATTCGGAGGTCACCCCATCGGCGTCAACCGCTCGGTCGCCTTCCCCGACGCCGTCCATCGCCGAGAGCTCCAGTTCGTCGGTCCAGGTGGTGGAGATGCCGAGACAGCGAAACGTCGTGGATCTTTCGAAGGTGGCCTTCGCTGCCACGGGCGCAGGTCCTTCAGGCGAAAGCTCCGCACCACCACCTGAGGTGGTACCCCCCCTTCCGCCGAACAAGCCGGGGCAGAGGGGCCGAGAGTCAGTCAGGAGGAGACGCGGCCAACAAAAAGGTCGAAGACCAACGCCGCTTCCACCTCCAAGGCCAAGGCTGCTGCCTCCGTAGCTGCCGCCGACGAACAGGCCGATGCTGCGGCCGAGGTAGCGGATGCCCCCACACCTGAGGCCGACGTCCCGCCGGAACCGCCTGCCCCCTGGGCCCCCATTCTCTCGGTCGGTCAGCGTCCGATCAACGTGGCAGACTGTGTGATGGCTTCTTCGGAGGTGGCCTACGCACTGTCGAAGGCGGTCTGCCTGCCGAAGGACATGGCCTTCCACGCCTCCGTTGTTGACGCCAAAATGCTGAAAGGCACCATTCAGATGGCGACTGTGGTGAGTCTCATTTCATGTCTTTCGTTCGGTATTCTATTTGTTTTATTCGGCCTCTGACTAGTGAACCTCTGCTGACAGACTTTGCAGCGGTTGCACGCCATTGCTGAGCGACAAGAGCAGCTCGTTCGGGAGCGGCGGACGCTGGCAAAATGTGGCGCCGAGCAGTTCGGTCTGATGGAGACTGCTGAGCGCAAGCTCCAGGAGGCTCTTCAGGGGCACGACCATCTCCGCGCTGAGCTTTTTAAGGCGGAGGCCGACCTGAAGAAGACGCTGGAAGAGCTAGATGCTGCTCAGCAGGAGGTTGTCCGTCAAAAGGTCGCTCTGGCTGAGGAGAAACGCGCGAGGCAGGTCGACGCCGAGACTGCTGCGAGGGAAGCCGCAGAAGCTGCTGCCGCCGCTGCCGTTTCTTTGAAGGAGTCCGAGGACCGGTCCTGGCAGCAAGGTTGGGACGAGGCCGGGGAGGAATATACGAAGCAGGTAGCGGAGCTTCGGGTAGCCCTGCTTCGCTCCGGCTGGGAATCCGCCCTGAAGGCAGCGGGAGTTCCTTCCGACTCTCCCTTGTTCGGCCAAGGGCCTCCGTCTGAGGCTCCGTCTAAGTAGTGGCACCGTGTCGTTTTTCTTCTTTTGTGGCCGAGCAGCCTGTTGCCGGACCAAACATTTGTATATCACAGTTTTTCTTTTTTAATGAGATGCTTTTCTTCTTTTTGGATCTGTCTCTTTCTATGCCATTGTCGGTAATGCCCCCCAACTCTCTTCTTCGTGTGAAATGAGCGAGAGGAGAGTTCTGTTTTTGCTTCAAGAATCGTTCGGCCGTTTTTAATCTTGCCGCTGTCGTACATTTCCACCGAACCCGTCCGTTCAGCGAGCGTAGGTTGTGCTTTCCATCGAACAGTTCCGTTCGACCTGAATGGCGTGTCCACCGAACAGTTCCGTTCGGCGCGCCTTGACGCGGATCCACCGAGCAGTTTTGCTCGGCGCGCTAGGTTATGCGTTGTCCTGAATGGCGTATCCGCCGAACAATTCCGTTCGGCGCGCTCGACGCTCTCTTCATGCATGGTGTTAGGTTCGCGTAGGACTACTGGATTGCGAGTGTAACGCTCATTTTTATTGATAAAAAGAAGAATGCGAATGAGTACATGGGGGGGGAACTTTAATGATAGAAAAACTTTAGGTGCGTGACGTTCCAGGGCCTAGGGACGACTTTGCCACCTAAATCCTCCAGTCTGTAGGCGCCGTGGCCCGCGACCTCTGTAACTCGGTAGGGACCCTCCCAGTTAGCGCTGAGCTTCCCGTCATTAGGATTTTTTGTGTTTGGCATGACCTTCCTTAGGACCAGGTCTCCGGGGCTGAACTCTCTAGGATGGACCTTCTTATTGTAAGAGCTAGCCATCTGCTTCTGATACGACGCTAGCCGTATGAGAGTCGCCTCGCGCTTCTCTTCTGCGAGATCCAAGTCCCGCCCGATCGCCATGTCATTATTGTCAGTTGTGAAAGTCGTTGTGCGTAGTGTCGGTAGCCCTACCTCAAGCGGGATGACTGCCTCGACCCCGAACGCCAGTGAGTAGGGAGTCTCGCCCGTCGAGCGCCTGGGCGTGGTCCTATAAGACCAAAGCACGTGGGGGAGCTCCTCTACCCAATTGCCTTTGGATTTTTCGAGCCTTTTCTTGATTCCGTCGAGGATGGTTTTGTTTGAGGCTTCGGCCTGTCCGTTGCCCTGGGGGTACGCCGGTGTCGAGTAGTGGTTCCTGATCCCCAACGAGGCACAAAAGTCTTTGAAGAGCCGACAGTCAAACTGAGTGCCGTTGTCAGAGACGAAGGCCCTAGGGATGCCGAACCTGGTGATGATGTTCTTCCACGCGAATTTCTTCACATCCGAGTCTCGTATCTGACTCAGGGGTTCAGCTTCAATCCACTTGGTGAAGTAATCCGTTGCTGTTATCAGGAACTTTTTGTTGTTTGGTGCTTTTGGTAGGGGGCCGACCAAGTCCAGACCCCACTGGGCGAAGGGCCAGGGGCTCGTGATTGGTGCTAGGTGTCCAGCCGGGACGTGAATGGCTGGGCCGAACATCTGGCACTTTTCACACTTCCTGACGTACTGGTGAGCATCTTTCTGCATGTAGGGCCACCAATACCCCTGCGAGATTGCTCGGTGAGCGAGGGATCTGCCTCCCGTGTGGCTCCCACAAATTCCCTCGTGTATCTCGTAGAGGAGATCCTCCACGGTGCTGGGGTGGACACACAGCAGGTAAGGCCCTGTGAAGGATTTGCGGTACAGTTGATCAGTTGGCGAAAGCCAGTACCGAGCCGCTTTGTGTCGGACCTTCATTGCCTCTCTTTTGTCTGTTGGCAGCTCGTCCCTTTTGAGGTAGGAGACGATTGCGTCCATCCAGCTGGGGCCCAACTCCGCGGTGACGGTTACCTCTATCTCTTTGATGCTGGGGTCTTGCAGTAATTGTACTGTCACCGTCCTCTGCTGCCCTGGTCCGAGTGCCGAGGCCAAGCATGCCAGGGCGTCGGCGTGGCCGTTCTTGTTTCGCCCTATTTGCTCGATTTTGAGCGAGTCGAAGTTCTTGAATAGCTCTCGGGTAACTTCTGCGTATTTGCTCATCCTGGCGTCTCTGGCCTGATATTCCCCCGTGAGCTGGCTGGTCACCAGCTGGGAGTCGCTGTAGAGGATCAGCTCCCTTGCCCCCAGCTGTGCTGCTGCTCGCAGTCCGGCGATGGCCGCTTCGTATTCTGCCTCATTGTTGGACGCTTGGAATCCCAATCTCACCGACTGCTCTACTGTGACGCCCTCCGGTGATATCAGTACGATTCCCAAGCCTGCCCCCCTCTGGTTTGAGGAGCCGTCAACATACAGCTTCCATATGTCTCCCAAAAACATTTTCCATGCCTCGGTCGCGTTCGGCTCGGTGTGCTCGGCCACAGACTGGACTTCCTTTGGTTCGGCCTCCCCCTGGGGCAGCGGCTGATGTGGTGCGAATTCAGCGATGAAGTCCGCCAGAACTTGAGCTTTGATGGCGGTTCGAGGCTGATATTGGATGTGGAAGTCTCCGAGCTCGATCGCCCATTTCGCGAGTCTTCCGGAGAGGTCGGCCTTTCTGAGGATGGCCTTCAGGGGGTACTCCGTCAGCACCGTGATTGGGTGTGCCTGGAAGTAGTGTATGAGTTTGCGGGAAGCATTCACCAAGGCGAATGCGAGCTTTTCAAGTGGGAGATATCGGGATTCCGTTTCCAGGAGAGTCCTGCTCACGTAGTAGACAGGCCGGTGTTCCTTCTCCTCCTCCTTAACGAGGACTGCGCTTACCGCATGCTGTGAGACTGCCAAGTATAAGAACAGTTCTTCCCCCGCCGTAGGGGTTGTCAGGAGAGGAGGTTGGGCTAGATAAGATTTTAGGGTGCCGAGCGCTTGGTCGCATTCAGCGTCCCACTGGAACCGCGTTCTCCTCCGCAAAAGCTGGAAGAATGGTCGGCACTTATCGGATGACTTGCTTATGAATCGATTCAATGCCGCTGCCATTCCTGTTAGCTTCTGCACTTCCTTCACGCACCTCGGGGGCTCGATTGTCTGTATTGCGCTAATCTGGTCTGGATTGGCCTCGATTCCCCGATGTGTGACCAAGTAACCCAAAAATTTTCCCGATCCGACCCCGAAGGCGCATTTTGAGGCGTTTAGGCGGAGCTTGTGATGCTTGAGAATTCCGAACACTTCCTCTAGGTCCTTCAGGTGATCCTCCCTGCGCCTGCTTTTGACGACCATGTCGTCAATGTATGCCTCCATCGTTCGGCCCAACTGGTCTTTGAACATAGTGCTTACCATGCGTTGATATGTTGCCCCGGCATTTTTTAGGCCAAAGGGCATGACCCTATAACAATACAGTCCTCTTGGCGTAATAAATGACGTGCTCTCTTGGTCGGGACCGAACAGAGCGATCTGGTGGTATCCCCTGTAGGCATCCAAGAAGCTCATCCTCTCGTGTCCGGCGGTCGAATCGACGAGCTGATCAATCTTTGGCAGCGGAAAACTGTCCTTTGGACATGCCTTATTGAGGTTGGTGAAGTCCACGCACACCCTCCATTTGCCATTTTTCTTCTTGACAACTACGGTGTTGGACAACCATCTGGGGTATTGAACTTCCCGTATGGCTTCGGCTTCAAGGAGCCGATCCACCTCCTCGATCACTGCCTCGGTGTGCTCGACGGCCGACCTTCTGCTTTTTTGCACCACCGGTTTGTGGTGTGGATTGATGTTGAGGTGATGGCATATGAAGTCCGGATCTACCCCTGGCATGTCGTATGGGCTCCATGCGAATACTTCCTTGTGTCTTTTGAGAAAGGCCTCCATGTCTTCTCTCTCCTGCTCTGACAAAGTGCTACCGAGCAGGAATGTTTTCTCTTTGTCGTCGCCGTTCAACTGGACCTCCCGCAGGTCTTCCACTGCCTTGCCGGCGGCCCCGCTGTCTTGGTATGCCCCGGGTTGCTCGTCCACCATTTGGATTTGATCGGCAGTATTTTTCGCTTTTAGGGCGGCTACTAGGCATTGCTTCGCTGCAGGCTGATCTCCTCGTATCGTTTCTACTCCGTTTTCGGTTGGGAATTTGAGGCACTGGTGCAAGGTTGAAGGCACCGCTTTCAGACTGTGGAGCCATGCCCTCCCTACTATCGCGTTGTAGGGACTGGGTGCACTGACCACCAAGAATTCCACCGGTATGGACACCGCGCCCGCTTGCACTGGCAACCTTATTCGTCCAGCAGGCCACACCGGTTGGCCGTTAAAGCCGACCAGTGGGCAGGTCGCCGGTAGTAGGTCTGAATCCTTGAGCCCGAGTTTTTTGAATAGACCGTAGTACATTATTTCAGCCGAACTGCCTTGATCCACGAGGATTCTTCTGACGTCGCAGTCTCCGATACCCAAGGTAATGACGAGGGCGTCGTTGTGTGGGCTCTCAACCTCCGTCAGGTCGTGGTCTGAAAAACTGACAGCTGCTACCAGGCCAGCACCTCGTTCGGCCCTCTCGCCCCTGGATCTCTTTGGGGCTGGTTCGACCTTCATTACTTCCTGTAAGTGTGCTGCCTTCTGTGATGCGCCCCGGATCCAGTTCGGTCCTTCCGTGTTCGGTCCTGCGTGGATGACACTGATTTGTCGTCTGCCCGTTCCTTCGCCGTTCGGCTCACTCCTTTCTCTTCCAGTGTTGGCTGGCTGCGGTCGACTATCCTCCTCTCTGGTTCTTCCCTCATCGATATATTTCTTCAGATGCCCGGCTGCGACCAAGTCCTCTAGGTGGAGCTTTAAGGCCCTGCAGTCTTGCGTCATGTGCCCCCTGTCTTTGTGGTATGAACATCGCAATTTGGCATTTCTCCTCTTTGGATCTCCCATCATGGGTGGCGGCCACTTGAAGAAGGGCTCCTTGCAGATTCTGTCCATCAGCTTGTAGATCGGTTCCGTGAACACGGTATTGATTGCCTCATGACGGTCGGACCTGTCCTTTCGCCCCCAATCGTCCCTATCCGTCTGGGTCTCTTTGTGCCCGGATTCCTTCTTCGACTCCCGCTTTGCTAGTTTGGGGGAAGATTCTCCGCCCTCCCTTGGTATGCAATCATCTACCCTGGCGTGCTGTTCGATGCGCTGCATAAGGTCCCGCATGTCGAGTGCTGGCCTTTTCGTCAATGAGTGTCTCAGCCGACTGTCGGTTGGCAGACCCAGTTTGAACGAGACAACCGCTAGCTGCTCCTGGCAGTTGTCTATCTCGTTGTAGGTGTCCCAGTAGCGGCTGGCGTATTCCCTCAGGGTTTCATGCCTCCCTTTCTTCAGGCCTAGGAGCGCATCCGCCTCCCTGGGGAGGCGAGCACTGGCCGAGAACCTGGCAATGAACGCCTCTGACAGCTGCCTCCAATTTGATATGCTTCCTCGCCCGAGCTTGTCGAACCACCTGAGCCCTGATTCTCCAAGGCTTCCTGGAAAACACCTGCACATCAGGCCATCATTCGCACTCCAGAGTGCCATGGTCTGGCGATAGTGGCTGATGTGCGCATAAGGGTCTGTCTTCCCGTTGTAGATAGTGAATTTCGGCATGGAGAACTTCCTGGGGGCCTCCACCCCTTCGATCTCGGCAGTGAAGGGGGACGAGATGAGCCTATCCAGTTTGGGATCCCTGACTGTCCCATCAGGGTGTAACGGCGGCTGGTTGTTTGGGAGGCGCGTGCCCTCCTGTGCGACTGCCCCCCTGTCTCTTCGGGGGGAGTCCTCCCTGGCTGGGGGACTGGTTGCCTGGCTCCTCCCCTCCGGCGCACGGCTTGTATTCCCATTGAGGGACTTGGCTTCCAGCCAGCGCCTGAGATCTCCTGATTGTTTGACAGACTGGGAAAAATGGCTTATGGTTCTTCCCCTTTGGCTTTCTGGTCTAGGGTCTCCAGCCGTTCGGCTGCTTCCCCTCTCACTTTTTCCCGAGATTTGTGAGGCTCTGTTCCTTATCCTTGCCTGGCGCTTCTCCTGGGCCGGAGCCCGTGGGGTCTCCCGATGCTTTAGCTCGGCCCCTTTCTTGTCGCCGGTGGTATCTCTCTTCCGGCGAGACTGCTCAGGTTTTTGGATCTCGGCTTTCAACCGGGCGAGCTCCAATCCCAGGTTTTCAATGAGCTCGTCCCTTCGATCCATCTTTTCTTCGATTCGTCGCAGCATCTCTCTGGACAACAGTTCGTCCTGTCGAGGATTCCCCTCGACGTGGACCGAAGGGCTAGGCCTGAAGCCCTTGATCTGGAGTGTCGCAGCTTTTTCCTTTCCCTTTCTCTGGGTCACCGGGGTGATCTCTTCAGGGAAGGGGCCGCTCTGTGATTCTGAATCTTCCATGCCCATGGCAGAAACTCGTTGGGTTCCCACAGACGGCGCCAATTGTAAGTGGGTGAAAAACGGATGATGAGAGAACCCAAAGGAGATCTGTCCGCGGGCTTGTCGGTCGACTCCTGTAGAAGAAGAACAAACGTTAGTGCTAGTCCGGCCGGAGTGGGTGGCCGGAAGAGCACTCCGATGGCTAAGTCAGACGGGGCTTTGGAAAGATCAATGTAGTATTGGTATTGGGTTTAGAATGTGTGTACCTGTCGCCTGCGCCCTGTCCCCTCTTATAGGCCTTTTTCATCCCATGGATTAAGCTCTTCCCTTGATATCTGCCGCCAGCCTGGATCCTATCCCTCCTTTCTCGCCCCAGATAAGGCGGAGGTCTCCCTTTCCCTTATCTCCTCCTTAGGGTTAGGGCGCCTTTCCAGCCATCATCACAGCCTGGCTCCCCCCCTTGCAGGTGGGTAAAAAGGATGATGAGATTTATATTCCCGCCCTTTTCTCCCGCCGGTATCCTCGCCTGTTCCTTGGATAAGCTGGGTCCGCGCGGCATACCGTATGTCATCCGGGTGTTCGGCCCTTGCGGTCGAATCGTTGTTCGGCCCATATGGACTTCTGCCCGTTCGACCGCAACGGACCGTCTAGCTATCCGGCCCATGCAGTCTTCCTTGCTGTTCAGCCCAAGGCCTGGGGGTGATTTGCTCGGCCCCCTTCACTTTCCATTGTTCTCATGATGTTTGGTACATTGTTATTTTTATAAGATATTTTGCACTGAAAAGTATTGTCTTAATCCAGCTTTTAGTTTTTATAATTTCTGTAAGAATGAGTTATTTTTTGGCGTTCCAAAATGGCATATTATTATCTCCCTTCAACCAAATATTCACACGAGGAACATTTCTTAGTACCTACCAAGTGAAATTGAATGTCGAAAGGTTTGCATAAGCTCAAAGAAAAGAACTTCGGTAGAATGTCAACATGAACTTTCATGCTCACGGAAGAAACTGCTTGTTTCTCTGATATCATTTAATAATTCCTGATGGTGATTGACTACACAAGATTTACTTGTTGTGGATGTCATAGAGTTATTATAAGTGTAATCTTATAAGAGGACATGTTCAAAGTCCATTAATTCAGATAGGTAAGAAAACTTCTTCACAGATCAACGACTAGAAATATGATTTTTGAACTTGCAAATTGACATGTTGTTTGAAGTTACAAAAGAATTCACGAAAACGAATTAACTGAGAAAGAATAAACTAATGTGTGTGTATGAGAGATAGAGGATTTTCAATTCTTGACTCCAATTAATGAATTTTCTTTTTCAGAGTTTATCAGTAGTAAGGCCTTGTAGAGGTTAATTTCTTCTTCATTATATGACTGGCATGAGAATACTTTATTTGCGCTTCTTGAATTTAATATGGCTTTGAAATTCTTAATTATTTTTTTTCAAATAAAACTCCTATTTTTCTTGACAGTATGTTAATGCAAATTGTTACAAAAAACTTTATGGTATAGTTTTTGTTGTTGGCTACTTAAGTAGTATTTTAGGGTAAAACAAATAAATTGTGACATTTGAACAAACAAAAAGTACATAATTTTCACAAAGGATTTCGTTCGGCTGTGGTGAACCGAATAAAGGGTCTTCGTTCGGCTGTATATAACCGAACAAAGGGTTTTTGTTCGGTTGTGGTGAACCGAACAAAGGTTTTGTGTTCGGACATGGGAGACCGAACGAAAACTTTTTGTCCAGCCCTGATTGGCCGAACACGTTGAAATATTTGCCTCCAATATTTTTTAAAAAACGACAACCAAAAAGACAAACCTTCACTGAATCATCTTGAACTACTATTTATTGCTCCGAAGAACCATTCACTGATTCATTTTGGACTACTCTTTGTTATTCCGAATGATTCATTGACAATGATGATTAGTGATTAGGTTAATATTAAGGTGTGTGTACTTAGAAAATTTTATTGATCTTGTAAGTGTGTGGGGATATGTTAGTAATTTTATGAAAGAATAATTTAATATTTAAAATCTTAATTAAATGAGGGGTGAATTAGAACATTTGGGGGTGTGAATAGAATCACCCCACATAATAGAATAAAGACATAATAGGGTAAAGTACAAATAAATGAGACTCAACAAAGTAATCACATTAATTATTGATTAGAAGGTAACTTGCGATCACTAATAAGACACAATTGTTTTGAGTTGATACGATCTATAAACAGTTACTAATTACAAGGTAAGTTATGCCTATTTATATGATACAATTACAAGCGATCTCTTCCTCCTTTAATATGTAAAATTTGAATTTTCTTAGTTTTCATTTATTAATAAAAATATATATTTTACCTCACACGTAAGGGTTGAGATTAAATTTTAGTGTAAATTAGGGATAAGTACTCCCTCAAAAAATTATTTAGGGATAAGTTTTCAAATTAGGGATAAGTACTCCCCAAATTACAGAAAATGAGTATTTCCCAATTAAAAATGAGAAATTACATGAAATGTGATTTACAGAAAATGAGAATTTACATGTTAAAAATGAGTATTCACGAAATAAAAATGAGTATTCACAAAAAAGTACCTATACCTAACAAAATCTGTTAAATAGTACCTATACCTAAATACCCCTTAATTTTATATTTGGACCTCTTCCAGTGTGGGCTCTAGTACCATTCCGAACGTCTGAAGTTGTTTGGTACCGTACTACCAACTTCTTTCTTTGAAACTTTGAAACTTCGGACTTAGTGTTTGGTCGCCACTTACCAATTTCGAACATCACGTTCATCCATGATAAATTAGGAATCAACTTTCATCACGAATTTTAAAATTCGTGTCCATGCGCCTCTATAAATAGTTATCATTCATATTCTTTAAATATACGTCATAAATCTTACTATTCAGTTATCTATATTTAGCTTTATAATTTTTACATCTACGTCTCTAGCTTAAGTATCGGAGGATCTTAGGTCGGCACTCTACCGGTGTCAAGATTGTAACATTTTGCAGGTCATTCAATGATCTCAGATAGCCATTTAGATTGCAGCACCGACATTTTGGTACCATCTATGAGAACGATTGTCGTTCTCGCTCTCTAAAGCTGCTTGAATTTGGATGGTTGCAACGAGATCAATGACCTCCGAAACCAATCGTCAGCGCAACAACCCCTAAGATGAACGACAAGCTAATGTTGAACAACAACTAAGGAATTTGACCCAAATGATTCAAGGTTTGATACAGCAGAATCAAGCCATCACTGTGGTATCCCGTAACTTTAATAACTAAATTTCAATGTGAAAGTTAATTATCCAAGAGTTGGGGGATAGTTGATTGAATTAATCTTGGGCCAATCCAGAAAACTTAACAACAAGAGGGACCAAGTGCAAAAGTTTACTATTTTGGGGGTGGTGTGTAGGATACCTCTTGTGTGTGTGGGCCCATATTGGGAAAGGAGAATCACTTTTCAGGATTCTCTAGGTGGCTGCCCCAGGCGTGTCCTTGTTTGCCCCCTCCTGAGATTCCATCTTTTGGGTCTATCCTCCTCCTCTCTCTAGAATTCTCTGAGACTCCTTCTTCTTCCCCAAGCTTCCATTAGGGTTTTCTTCTCCTCCTTGTGTGAGAAGTCTTGTGAAAGGGAGTGAGTGGCTTGAGGATCTCGAACCTAGAGGTAGTGAAGTACATCTACACTACCCATTGAAGAATCGAAAGAGAGAGAGGGAAGAAGAAGAAGAAGAA
>JAUTBS010439470.1:5486-15541 GCA_032361285.1 Aequorea victoria | reverse complement strand
CTTTAGCTCACCCCCACACAGATTGATGTTTTTGGCAGGTTTTGAAGTCGAGGCGATGTCTGGTGCTGTCCACTGTGATCTTAGGCTTTAGAAAAGGTAGTAGAGTAGTGGAGTCTTGGAATCACCTTTTTGTTTATCTTATTTTGGAATGTAACTAATGGTGTGATGTTGTTAAGGCGGTGTATCTCTTATGTAATTGTTTGGATGTTACGATGGGCCCAAGGAATGAAGTCCTGATGTTATGTTAAAAAAAATATGCTCCAAATATTGTGTATGATGTTAAGCGCGATGGGTTGAGTACTCATCCTCACGTTCAATGCCCAGTGGTCGGGGCGGGGCTTGACAAACAGGGCTAATGATAATTCGCCGGTTCCACTTAACAATGCTCAGTGGTAGAGCTGAGAATGCCTCGGCCTACTCAGTGGACAGAGCTCGAGCATTCTCTAACTATCATTTATCACAACACGACATAAATCCATAATTAATAACCTGATATGCATAATGCCATACACCCGCTCTATTCACGGACGTTGAGATGCACCTAATATTTATAATGACATACTCCCGCTCCATTCACGAACGTCGGAATGTAGTCTCATGACACTCACCATGTATTATCAAGGCTGTCGGGATTCACATATCGTATTCGTTAATCATTTATCCAAAATTTTATTTAAGTTCTTCATTATTTGTTCATATATTATCTCATAAAATTTTCATAACCTTTATAAGTTAGTTCTTACTCTTTTCTCATCAATTAACTCATCTTTCAATGTAATCCATGTCATCATAGTTTTCATGTTCTACTATATCCTCAAAGATCATTTCATAACATTTTGAGTTCAAGTTTCAAAATGGGTTCATTGTTGATTTGATAAAATAGAGGTTCACAAGTCATTTCATAAAATACAAGTTCGCAATATAGTTTCCTTTCGTAAGTAAAACAATTATTCATTTTATCAAATCATAAAGTATGAAAGTATAAGGAATTTAACCATTCACACATTCATAATACAAAGTTAGCGATAAGAAAAATTCACCTAAAAAATGAGTGCTCCTCCTCGAGCCACGCCCTCCGGTTCATTCCAGAATTTTGGTTCCTAGCACATAGATCGGATTGAAATTTAACTACGTGAACTAAAGTGACACATATATGTTTGTGTGGATATGCAAGTAGAGTATTTTTCCTCTTAAGTAAATATTTTTTAATCATTCTTGGTACCCTCATAGTTTCCAAGGTCCCTAATTTAGGTCTAGGTACTTAGTTTTGCTTAAAGCTTTCTTAAACCATCTTTCTCTTTATTTCCAGATTCTGCTACAGAGACTTAAAATACTTTCAAAATATCAAACCTCACTGAAAAATTATGAACATTTACAGAGAGCTAGATTGAGATGTTATCTAGTTTTTTTATGAGGAACCCAAGAGCTGGTTGTGAACAGAAAGGGGTCTAAAAATTGCTACAACAGAATTTGTTGAAAAATGGGTCTGTTTGGTAGAATCCAAATATCTCAAAATATAGTCAATGAAATTAACTTCTATAAAAAGGGTGTGAAACCAGACTCATAGACCTTTCTATGGATATGTAGATCATCTCAAGGGAATTTATATAGAACAGGATACAAGCGTTAAAAGTAGAATATTTTTTATGCCTCTCTGTCATAGAAACTTCAAAAATAGCAAAGTGGTTTAAAAATATATTTTTGAGTCCAATCAAAAATCACACACTCTCAAGACATCCTAAAGAGCCTCTGTTAGAAACATATTTTTATTTGGGGTTCATTTTGTTCACACGAAATTTATGGAAATGGTTTAAGAACTACTATATTTTGGTCATTTCTTCGCAAATACTTACTACCATCAATTCCTCCTATTTTAACCCATCAAAGGTATGTCTAAATATATCTAAACAATATAATACATTCATAAAAAGATTATTAATCACTTCTTATATTATTTCTTCTTTATCTTTGGTTCTTTCAAAACTTCCCTAGGCCAAGGTTCTAACTTCATATTCTAGGTTCCGTAGTTCATCTTCTTTCTTATCTATTTTTGTTCATATTTCTTTTATCTTAGAGGGGGTTAAAGGTAATAATGTGTTCTTAGGAGAGAAATAGAGAGTTTAAGAAGCCTTTTACTTGGTTTGTTCTTGATCTATGAAGATAGGACTTAGCTTTAATGTTTTTCTTTTTCTTCTTCTTCTTCTTTTCTTTTTCTTCCCTTTTCTCTTATGGTCCAGCCGAGTATGAGGAGGAGAGGAGATAGAGTGGAGAGGAGAGAAAAAAGTTTGGAAGGCTTGGGACAATGGTCCTATTTATAGGCCAAGTGGTGAGGTCATTTTCTAAGATTTTTCTATTTATTTAATTCCATAATTAAGTCAATCAAGTCTCCCATCTTGATGACTTCATTTGGCTACAAAGTCTTTCAAAAGAGGACAATGACATAAGCCAAATAGTGACTTGATGGATATGAGAGATCAAATCAAAATTATGAGAAAAAGGGTTTCTAGAACGTCTCCCAAAATCAGCTTTATTTACTATTCATTCTCTGACTGATTTTCTTTCTAACTTTATTTATTTCCTGTATTCTTATCCTCCTGAGGTATATTTATGTGTATAATTATCTCCCACAATTAATTTATTAGGATAGAAGAAGGGTTAGAGTCATGCATTTGGTTTACTTATAAACTAAGCAACCCATCCCATCAACCTTTTCTCCTTCATTTTTTTAATTCAAAATTCATGAATCATGTCAAATCAAACTTCTCTCTCATGGGACTAGGGATTTCGGCAATGGGGAGTGTTTGACAAACAATTTATTTTGTTATTTTTTTATTTTCATAATTTAGAAATTCATGTGAGCTCCTTTTTGGTCTTTGATTAAAAATTGGGCCATTTTTGTGATTTCTAAGACTTCAATTCTTGTTCTTCTAATTCAATTCAATCTCAACTAGACTCTTTGGCTCCAAGACTTCTAATACCTTGTTTGGATTCAATAATCCATTTTTCTTAGGCCTTAAGGCCTTGTTTGGTTTCATTGGGGAACACATTCCTTAATTTAAGGGTACTTTCTTAAGACTTTTATTTTTATTAATTTTTATTTGATTTATGTCAAATTCACTACTCTCTCATCAAGTCATCTTCTATGTACATGTTCTACTATTCATGGAAAACTCTTAGTAGCTTTGATGATGTAGGAATACCAAATTTTGAAGCATAAGCTATGCTTTTCCATCTTTTCTCCTTTTCTTTTTTTCTTTTCCCTCAAAAATTGTCCCATCACTCCCTTCCTCATGGGAATTTTGGCCAAGGGATTCTAAAACCCTCTTTTTATTATTTTATTTATTTATTTTATTAATTCATGGAATTAAAATTTACTTTGGGCCCAAATTAACTCCAATTGGGTCAAATTCCAAGTTTTGGGCCTAACTTTGGTTTGGGTTTGAAATTAATTAAATTGAGCCATTAATAAAATAATTGGGTTCAAATATTTATTTATTTCGGAGCTCCATAATGTCTGAACCAAAGTCCTAAATAAAATTTCCTATTGGATTTCTCAAAGTTCGGGCCTTCTTTAGGCCTTCCATGAATTCTCTTCTTTTGAACTCTCAAATTGAGTTCTTTGGTTTGTGATTTCACTGGGCTCTTATAGATGGGCTTAACCTCTTTCTCTACCCAAATTTGTATTTAAAGTTTTGGGTTTTTAGGAGTTCATGGGCCTTACTTTGACCCGTTTCGGTTTTCTGCGCTTTTTCGCCTTTCGTTGGACTTTCCAACTAGAATGTTTTAAAACTTCATTCTTCCAAATTTATTTGAAGTCCTTTTATCAATTTCACCTTTTTAAGTTTATTCTATTTCATATTTCATGCATTTATCCCTTTGTTCATAGGGTTTGAATGTCATTTCTCAAGGCGTAACGCCTTTGTTCTAGGTTTAACGTCTAAGCATCGTATTTTAGAAATGTGAGGTGTCACAGACTCTGATCGTACTCTGGTTGAATCATTCCCAGATGTCTATAAACTTCTTTCGTATTGTTAATAGTATCGCCGAGCTAAACCACTGTCATGGCATAAGCTTCAACCTTCCAGAGCTCTTTGAATGCTACTCTTTGTCTTCAAACAAGGATGGTTCCACCTATTATCTCAGGTCCAGGAATAAAGGGCTGGAATTGATTCGGGACCTTCCAAACTTGGATAAACACGACAATGATTTTCTTCTGGTTAGTGGCTCCTTCGAGTTTCCAATCGGGCACTTTGACACAGAGTTTGACATTCCCCGTCACACCGACTTCCCATGTCGGTAGTTCATCAATTAACTTTATACTGTGTTGGTTTTCACTATTCTTTTCTTTCTAACTTTATGTCTTATTTGTGCTGCCATTGGTTTGGTTGGTCGCTTTAGGAAGACGTTCAATAAACACATCATCGTTGCCGCCTTTCAAATCGACGAGAGATCGACACCTGCCATCCTAGGCTACATACCTTCTTACCGGCATACGCTTCACCACTGCCACCATCCCTCTAACATTCTAAGAGAGACTTTGACCGACCAAACATCCACCGACCACCAAACGAGAGTCAACCCTGTCACCGAATCTGCAACAATGCTAAGGGTGAAGACCAATATCATTCTCCGAATGGCCGTCAAGAAGACCGCCGGGGAATCACCCTCTGCTACAGCTCCGCTGCTACTAGGCCTGCTAGGCCTAGATCAGTGGCTTCTCTCCCCCCTCCATCTGCAGCAGCATCTTTGGAAGACACTACCTCGTCAGTGTTAGTAGATCCTTCATTGGACCTAGCCACCAATATGGCCCGATCTAGGTGGAAGAGGAAGGCTCTCAAGCCCAACTTGAAGGCTAGGCCCCCAAAGAGCCCAAGGAGGTCTAGGCTCCTATTTTGGGGCTGGACGGTCAACCTATGCCAGTCTTGGCCCAAAGCAACGTCGATCCCAACATTTCTTTTGAAGTTTTCAAGGCCGTGCTCCTCCCTAGAGACATGGCCGAGCATGAAGCCTTCGACGAACTCGATCAGTATGCTTGAACCATGCAATTTATGGTTTGGGTAAGCTCTGTGTTTCCCATCTCTTACTGCACTTTATTTTCTCCAAGTTTTCTGCATTAGATCTAATGAACCTTGATTTGCTTGTGCAGGGGCTCCAGTGTGTCCACTCCCTCATGGATAACCTCCACCAGCTGAGAACCACGACGAGGAAGGCCATGCATGGCCTAGAGGTGGAGAAGGAGGGTCGACTGGAGGCCGAGCAAAATGTGGCCAGCTTGGAAGCCAAAATCAAAGACCTGGAGGCCGAGAAAGCTCCACTCACTCTTCGAGTCCAAGAGTTGGAGACCCAGGCGTCCGTCTTGGCGGCCGAGAAAACTTAGCCTCAAGGCGCAACTTGATGAAGCCACTAAGTAGCTGGAGGCTAGCCGACTTGACCAGATCGAGGTTGAAGCTGCCCAAAAAGAATGCGACAACCAAATATGGCAGGTTGGCTGGGACTAGGCACTAGAGCATTACGTCGGTGACGTGCACAAGATCAAGGCCAAGGTACTTTACTTCGATTATAGAACCTCCCTCAACAAGGCCGACGTCCCGGTGGAGTCCCTTCTCAAGACTACAGTCCTTGACGATCTATACATCGGGCAATTTGTCACCCAATAACCGCCGAACAGGTGCCAATAGAGCCTTTAGCAGAGGTTAACCCTCCATCATCGACCGATCCTTCTGCCGAGGGGGATCACACCGAGGTGATTGAGGTGTGATTCCTCGGTGCATACCTTGTGTTTTTTTGTGTTGTATTTTGTTTTCGACGTCGGTCTAGTTCTCTGTGTAAAGGTCGACATCCTTTTGTAAGCCTACGGGCCCCCATTATATATAATGAAATTTTTGCTCCCCATATGCTCTGTATTTGTTTACTGCTGCAAAGTGTAATTGTCTTGCTTGATCAAATGTATTTTAATTCGGTAGCTCCATAGATGTACATGCCTGCATGCTTCATAAAAATAATAAATCTTCATATATGACCAAACTTCTCGGTCAAGGATAATGCAACTTGCTATTTGACCGAGCTCATCCTGCTGAGCCTACCTTGGCGAGATGTTTTGTTCGGCTACTTTTTTGAAAGCATGAACTGTTCTTGTTTGGCTGCGGGGGTTGTTCTAGCCATGGGAGTTGTTCTAACTCTAGCAAGATACGAACTTTTCTAGTTCGGCTATAGAGAAGGCACAAACTTTTCTAGTTTGGCTGCTGGGGTTGTTCTAACCCTGAGAGTTTTTCTAACTCCAGCAAGGCACAAAGTGTTCTAGCTTGGCTGTAGAGAAGGCACAAACTATTCTAGTTCGAATGTTGAGGTTATTTTAACCCTGGGAGTTATTCTAACTCCTGCAAGGCACAAATTGTTCTAGTTCGGCTGTAGAGAAGGCAAAAATTGTTCTAGTTCAGCTGCTGGGGTTATTCTAACCCTAAGAATTGTTCTAACTCCTGCAAGGCACGAACTGTTCTAGTTCGACTGTTTTTAGCAATGTGTGTAATATCTCGTTATTATTTATTATGTCAAATTTAACATTTAGTGGAACCAATTAATTAATTTTGGAGCTAATGGGAGTTAATATATATAAATATCAAACAACAAGGGGTGTCCTGTGTAATTTTTGTGGACAAATGAGATTTTATCTCCAGATATGTAACACCACTCTCCCAAGATGATAATCAGTCCACATGGGAGGGGTGCAACAGCTTACCTAATCCACATAAACTCATAAATCTAAAATATGATGCACTCCGCATTGCCCCAAAATAGCATCATTATATCATGTACAACAAAAAGGGATACTCTATCCCGATATACAACAATGTAACTAACTAAGGGATACTCAATCCCAAATATGAAACAACTATAGTAATCACTTGTTTACTATTACAAACTAAAAAGAAATACATTTATACAAAAAGTCCTCATTCTTACCAAAATTCTTCTCCTGGCACATGTAGACCCAAAGACTACCCCGAACTGAAATCTGCAATCACAAGATTACAGGAGAATGGGTTTAGCATTAAAATGAAATAAGATATAAATATTTCTATTAGAAAGCATTTATGTAAAAGCAACAACACACTCATAGATAAGAAATAGGTTTCACGATCTTTAATCATCATACTTGAAAAACATTTATCAAAGCATTTCAATAAGTCCAACATTCATGTGTTATATTGCCACATGCATACACATGTATAACACCAAACACAACTCACGCTTAATGTGTCCAAGTAGTCGTTTAACCTCACGATAAGGAGTTTCGACGGTATCGTTACCTCACAACAATGCTTCTATTTTAAAGTGGCACGTGTGAGGGCCACTCATCCACACCAGTGGTAGGTGCCTGTTGTCCACCACTGGACCACCGCCCAACTAGGGGCACCCATTCAAGGGGCAATGCCTTTATTGGCAAACCAACACCTACACAAGGGGCAATGATTTTAAGGCTATCCAAACACCCACTTAGGGGTAATGCCACTATGGCTATCCTCACCCACACAAGGGGCTACCCGGGATGGTTACCCGTATAACTTGGCACACACATGCACCCATGCAACACAAGATACATATTAATATATGATCTCATCCACCTTTTCAGAAAAACAGGAATACATTTGATGGAACAATGATCAACTTCATTCGAATTCACCAAACATGCTTTCAGAAAAGTATCCATGAGATCCACACCAAAACATGTCATAAAATATTTGAAAATAACCACATTTTTCTATATTCCATTTTAAACAGCTAGCCACTCTCACCTTTGAATTCAGAACTTCAAGCTAAGTCACCACTGTCACGAGGCGCCGATATTTCGTTCTCAAACATCTTCTCAAGACCTATAATACATAGCAACCATGAATAAGGATCTACCTCTACACCATATAATTCTACCCTTTTTATAATTTCACATGTTAGATATGCTTATTAGTTATGTTTTTCATGAAAAAACCTAAGGCCATAAGGGTCTACAAACATCCCAAAATACTATTGAAACATGATAGTTTTTCTGCATTTGAGTCGACTCATACCTTCATTGAGTTGACTCACAAGGCTTTGGGTCGACTCAAAATGCTTGCTGGGGTTTGGGTCGATGCTGGAGTTAACTTGTCTCGACTCATGCGCTCGTATGACTGGTTTTGGGTCGACCCACACTCTCCTTGGGTCGACTCAATACCTCGCCTGCTAAACTACTGAGAGCACCACTTCTTGTATCGACTTATTGAGCTTCTTGGGTCAACTCACACATAAAGTCTACACTTGGGTCGACACAAACTAAGGCTTGGGTCGACTCAGACCCTTGCCTGTTAAAACTACCGAGAGTGGGATTATGTGACTCGACACCCAAGCCTTCATGGGTTGACTCACGATGTCGTCTGTTGCTAGAACAGAGGCCAAACAACATTTGAGTTGACTCATACCTCAAATGGGTCGACTCAATCCTTGGAAAATAGGAATACTCTATTTTTGAACAGGTCTGTCTAAGGCCTTGTTTGGGGGAAAAGACTTAAGTTTCATGCTATCTTCCAAGACTGCTTTCTTACCATAAACTCCTTCAACCTCCTCCCTCCATATATCAAACCTTCATAACCCCAAACTTCTCGAAAAAGAACTTTTATCAAAATTCTGTACTGAACCCCTAATATCCCCATAATCTCACTCACCCTTGACATTAAACCAGCCAAAATGCATAATTCATTTGAGTAAGAGGTTTAAAACTTTCAAAACAAGAACAAGATAGTTACCTCTTGAGATTTCCACCAATCTGGTACAACAACCAGAGTCTCCAAACTAGAAAGTTACTTCTTCTTCTTCGTCTTCTCCAAACTTCTCAGCTCAGCTCTCGAAAATTCCTCCTCACGACTTCTCTTTCTCTTTTTCTCTCTCTGTCGGTCCTTTTATCTCTCTCAAACCACCGACTCACCTATTGCACGAAAGATAACTCAAAGTTATCCTGACATCCCACTGACTAACTCCCGAAATATAGAAATGTCAGGAAATCAAATCCTCTTTCCTTACTATTACATTTAACTCCTCATTCTTTATGATATTTATGTATTTTTACTCCCCTTTCTTCTATATTACTAAATTGGTTCCCTTAATTATTCTATTTATCATAATAAAGAATTATGGGGTATTACAAGGTAATCTGGTACTTGAGGCAGTTTATTAGGTGGTGGGATGTTAGGGGAATGACATTATATTAGTGTATTTATCTTTTCATGAGACAGGTGAAATTGAGAGTGAAAGAGAACGACTGAGAGAGGAGGAGAGAAAGGGAAATCAGTGATTATGAGAGTTGAGAAATTCTGAGAAGACGAAGAAGAAGAATTGAGACTCTGATTGCTATACCAGGCTGGTCCAAATTTCGAAAGGTAAATATCTTATCTTTGATTTGGAAATTTTGGAACCCTTTTTCCTAATCTTTCTTACCTTAAACGAATCATGCATCTTAGCTGCCTTTAACCCCAAGAATGAGTGAGAATATGGAGATATTGGAAGTTTGGTTCCAAGATTTTGATAAAGTTTCTGATTTTGAGAAGTTTGGGGTCATGAATGTAAGTTTTATGGAGGGAAGAGGTTGAAAGAGTTGTGGTGAGGATGGGGTCTTGGAAGATAGCTTAAAAATAAGTTTTTTCTCCCAAACAAGGCCTTGGACCATACCTGTCCTAAAAATAAAGTATTCTCATTTTCCAAGAATTAAGTCAACCCATTAGGGGTATGAGTCGACTCAAAGTTGTTTGGCCTCTGTTCTTTTCTTAGTCAACGGTATGAGTCGACCCTTGGAGGATGGGGTGTCGACTCAAAATAGTTTGGCCTCTGTAGTTTTAACAGGCATGGGTATGAGTCGACCCATGAAGACCTGTGAGTCGACTCAACGCATTTTGGTCTCGGTTGTTTATCAGGCAAGGGCCTGAGTTGACTCATGAAGGCCTGGGTGTCGACTCAAAATAAATTGTCGACTCAAAGCAAGTGTGAGTCGACCCAAGCATCAACTCGCGCGCATATGAGTCGAGACAGGT